>RQTK01000753.1:209086-211586 GCA_003991915.1 Elysia chlorotica
AAAAAAAATAGGAAAATCAATAGCTTTAGTTAGGCCCGTGAGTAATAATATTTTGAAAGTTATACAGGCACGTCTGTCTAGGTTTAGTACAGGAAAAAAATAATTAAGTTTTAGGTCAGAAAGCAGGCCGGCATAGCCCTAATGAACGGCGAAGTGTGAAAGTCTGGGTTTAGTAAACTAGCCAGCATTATTTTGGAATGGAGCATCCGGTGTAGGGCAAATTTAATCACACTCTGCTACTGTACAGCCCACAACGATGATTGTAATCGCCATTTTCAGTATGGTGAGTTCTAGTCGGCGGAGGCAGGACAATACATTACATTATACATGTACTTCAACACTGGCGATATAGCGATATAGGCGATATGTCTATAATGAGTAAAGGGGCAGAACACGAGAGAGAAGTGGATCGATAGATGGAAAATAGATAGGTAGATAGATATAACAGAAATAAGGGAGAGAGATAAGTGTGTGTCTGTGAGAGAGAGACAGAGACAGAGACAAAGACAGAGACTGAGACTCTTGCCATAACATTGCCTTTGATCGAGGTGTACCGGGACATAAAAGCAACCTCTGATTAGTACATCAGTACAGTTTCGCCTACAGAGAGATCGTCACACACACACACACACACAATAATAAATATCGTTGTTCGACGTGTAAAGTATTCGTAATGTATGGTCCAATTTTGGCTGGCAGCCTTTTGCATAGTAGAGAGAGCTTTAATCACCCACACTGTTTAACAATTTTGACCACGTTCGCAGATCAAACCGAATAAAATAATGATCCTGCGCCAGCACTCAGCTTCATACAGCATAACAATTTTCTGTAACATTAAAGGTCAGTCTAAATGTATCAGCATTCTGGCCTTGGCATTAGTTTGCCTAGCCTAGTCAAGGTTGTACGAAATGTTCGTGGAGTAAGTCATCCCTCATGTGAAATACCGTTTTACATCAATAAAACAATTAACCAAATTATAGAATAAGTCATCCCACGTCCGAAATACCGTTTCGCATCAATAAAACAATTAACCAATATAAAGGTAATATTTGTGTTGTTAGAAGTCATGATTTGAATGTTTTCCTGCAGACTGCCTGAGCGTGAGACTTCCTAGGTTTTGTTAACAAGTAGGTTGGTAGGTAGATAGGTATGTCGATAGATGGGTGGATAGGTGGATGGTGGGTGGATAGGTCGATGGTGGGTGGTAAAAAGTTCAAACGACAGGGACAAAGATAGAAGACCTTAAGGGAGTGATAATGGATAGGTGGGTGGTAAAAAGTTCAAACAACAGAGACAACGATAGAAGACATAAAGGGCGCGATAATGGAATAGGCAGATTAAAATGTGTGAGAAGGAAAAAAGAAATAGAAAAGAATGGAGAGAGTGACACCGCGTGAGTTTAAACGGGAAGGTGCAAGTGAAGAAAAACAAAACCAAAACAGTAAAGAGGAATAAAGAAAACAAAATATTCCTGCACCGGCAATTAAAAAAAAAGCACTAGATCACTAGATGGTTCTGGAGCCTTTATTTACTGTAAACAACTGTTCTGGCACTGTGCTGTTTGTTGATAACTGTCTGATCTCCAGCAAGGAGCAGCCCGGGCAATATTTGCCTCAGTGGGCGGGCCAGTGCTGTCCCCTTAACGCCTCTCTAGTGAACTGAGTGCACAAATAGCCTGTTGTTGTGGGAGGCAACAAACCTACTCGCGCGGTGTGATTACTTAGTCTTCAACTCGCAGCCTCACTTCCCTTCCTCTCACCTTTTGCTGTCTTTGTGTGTGTCTCTCTCTGTCTATGTGACTGTCTCTCTCTCTATACCTCTATCTACCAGTTTGTCTTTTACTCCCCATTACAAACTCACACTCCTTCCTTACTCCTTACAACAATAATGGTAGTCGGAAACACAAATACCGTACAAGTCCGAGAGCACGAAAAAGGCAAATAACGCAATTGTAATTGCGCAAATTTCAAGGATTCCTTGCTCTGAAAAGAAAAATCGCTAACTTTTTTTTGTTTTTATACATGCGCAGAGTCAGGAGCTCTAGTTATGTTAAATATATTTTGTCTCATGATCCAATTTTTGGTTGAATCCATGATTAAGGCCACACTAGTTCGTACTTGTTACTCTGCTCATCAAATCTGTTATGACCACAGATATCTAAATAGCATATTAATAGACATCTGTGGTTATGACTTACACAGAGATGCTGGTACCACCGACCCGCTCAGGTTGATGGTTCACGATGAGTACAGGCTGTGACGTCAATGTGAGTGTCTGAGCCAGACAGCTTTAGCGATTGGTGGGGGGAGTCGGTCACGTGATGACTGGTATGCCAGATGAGCTTGTGAGAGACACATGTATGCACATGCATTGAAGATGCATGTATGGAGGGAAAGGTACAGGCCAGGTAGATCATTAGATGGGTTTTATGAATGTTGCTGAAATATAAGTAGTTTGAGAACTAGAAGTAAGAGAAGGGAAAGAAACGTAAAAAAATGAT
>RQTK01000753.1:219086-226120 GCA_003991915.1 Elysia chlorotica
CTGTCTGTCTGTCTGTCTGTCTGTCTGCGTGTCTGTCTTTCACCTGCATTCTATTTGTTTAACTCGGCTGCGACTGCATCATCTGTTTAGTCAGAGTTAGGCCTACATTGTCTGGCTCACACCCGCATGAAAGGCTAAAGCAATACGTGTACATTGTGTGCCGCAGTTTGCCTGGACTCCTGCATGAAATAACCAGGACCGAAGCGTACATAAGTTATAACCATAGGACCTCTCAGACCAGAATCAATCGCTAACGTTCTGACTACTCAATGTTGCTGCTACTGTCCAACTGCTCTTTGGTTTTAAATATTCATTGTTATGGCTTTTAATTTGATTTATTTCCTTTTTTTTTCTTTTTTGAAACGTAAAAAAAAAAAAAACAAAAAAAAAACAAAAAAGAAACGAAAAAACCCAACAAAAAAACACAACAAACAAAAAAAACAACAAAAAAAACCAACAAAAAAATAGAAGTCTAACAACAAACAAACAAACAAACAACAAAACGATGTATAACACATTCAAAGTATTATTACCTTGGTTTCTATTCGTGACTACGCAGTGTCTGTAGATGTTAAGTTCTGTCCGAAGCACCTCCAGGTTGTTCTCTTTCGGTTCAAATCGCGCACTGCACTGAATGGACTTTAAGACTGTAGGTACCGCCAAACAATGGAAGAAACACACTGATGCCACAGTCATTGCTCGCCATGTTGTGTGTTATATCGGTCTGAGAAACCCCCGTAAAGAGACACATAATTCTCTCTAATCGGCTTAATCCCTGTTACCAGGTGTTATGGTCATGGCATTCTAACAATTTCAGGGGTTTTCCGGTCACAGTCCCGCCCATGACTTATGAGATGCTGAATAACGTTGTGATTTGACCTCATTAGGACAACTTTGAGCACGACCTTGACCTGCGAGTGACCATCACCTTCATACTCTAGGCAGACTGTTTCGCCTGTGGTGGATGGATCATTACAAGGGAAACCGAAAAGTAATAATTATAGGGTCGTAACTCGTTAAAGCAGTTGTCCCGTGTTTGTAAGCTCTCGACCTATGACCCTAGTCCATTATTGAGCGGGATAGGGCTCGGACATCGCTTGACCGTCGTAGTGTGGACTTGTTTTCCCATGTGGTACAAGCAAATAGCTTCTGTTTAAAGGCGCAGTTGAAATGGGACGTTCAGGGGATTAACGTACTAATGTGTGCCATCGGTTGGTACCTACTAGAAACGGCAGTACACAAACGAAGCAAACTAAGAAAACACCCAAACAAACGCTGAAACAAATCTAGATTCCAGATTTGTCCATTCTCAAAACTTTCTCTCTCTCTCTCTCTCTCTCTCTTTCTGCCCGTCTGTCCATCTCCCAACGCTTTTTCATCCACACTGAAAACCCCAATGAATCCCCTTCTAGTCGTAATACTACATTATCTCTCTTTCTCTCTGCCCCTGCCTCTATTTCTCACTTTCGCTCTCTCTAGCCTAACCTTTGTCCTATTCATACTGTACAGTTTCTAAAACCACCACAACAGACAAGACAGTTTTAACACCCGAGTGGAGGAACAAAACCTAAACCCTATGATCCTCCCTCTAACACGTGACGCCACACTACAGTACTAGATTAGGAGCTAGCCCCCCCCCCCCCCCCCCCCCCCCCCGTAGTGTTTGTGACGCCCATGTCTGACCCGGTTTGACCACGGTGACACTCTAAGGTGTTGGGGGAGGATCACTGAGGAGGGGGGGGTCACCCCAAACCCCCCACTGACCACGGGTCAGCCTCACCATGTAACCCCCCAGTTAATTAGCGGCCTGGCTTGGACAGAGGTCCCCAGCATAAAGGGGGTCCGACTCTGTCCTTAACGTGTGGATTTAGATCTGTGTATAGTGCTAAATACATGTACACGTCTATTCCAGTTATTCCACCGGTTCTTTGCAGGTATATTCCAGCGGAAATTTGTTCCTTAGCCCATTGTGTCTCCAGCAACTCGCACTGTTCAGTGTTCAGGCAGTTGTTGGTGCTTGTTCGTGCAACCAGTCTAGGCGGAGATCTATACATTATTATGTTCGTTTATGGAATTCGTTTTTATCATCTTCTTACATCGTAGGGATTGTTCATACTGTTGGACTCATTGTCGTTGATTTTCTGAACCATGTTGTGAGGGGTACTGCACCTTCACACGCGAGAAGAGGCGCCATATCTGGTCAGGTATAATGTGAGAAGGAGGCCCGGGCCTGGAAACTTTTCTGATTGTCCCATCGTTGTGTTGGGGCACTGTGGGGACAGTTTAAACTCACCAGATGTAGCTGTTATGTTTTAAGTTGACTAAGTCGTTACGGTCGCTCCAAATGTTGTTCACATAAAATAATACGTATGTTGGAAGATAAACCCATACCGGGCAGTCATTATATCTATGAATATGTATTCAAAGTCTCGTTCTTGATGAAATCTACTCTTTAGAGTCAATCATAGGGCAAAGCGCGAGCTTTAGACCCATTTAGCTATCGTTTTCTTGCGGTAGTCACCGTGAATACTTAGTTTAAACACAGTGCAACAAACAATAAATCTAATTTAATCTCAAAAGAGCCGATATTGAAGCAGCGTTGAACTTCAGTGCAGTCGCGAGATAAGTCCCCTGTCCAACCCACATACACCGAGACAGGAGCTCCAGATCAGATTCGAACCATGGTCCCCTGTTCGCCACTCCGGAGTACTAACTATCTGGACCAGCCAGAGCTCCATAACCCTCGCCAGCCCGACGGGGGCCAGTTTATGTCCACAGTGGGGGTCTGAGGTCGCGCCTGGCCACAGTCTGCTGGACTAGAGGGGCATGGGGGGAATGTGAAATAGTCGAGTAGTTTATCACACAGAAAACAAACATAAACTGCGATTATGTCATTTTAAACTGTTCATCTCACTTGATTTTTAATTCCCCTCCCCTATCGTGTTCGTGTCTACTAGCAAAAGTAAACATTGTAAACAAGCGCAGATATATTTAGAACCCGGAAAGACGTTATTTCTTTATTTAAATACTAACCACCATCGCTAGGACGTAGGAGATCGATTGACCTTGGAAGGTGACGTGTCCGAGCTGTGACCGGCACACGATGCGATAGCTGTGGCCGTGAGTTGACGATCCATCAGAGAGTGGTGAGACCACCTGCCCGCGCGCGTACACCAACACCACAGGGGGACACACAGTATACATATACATCTCTGCTGTCTGATAACACTGTCATCACAGGGCATTGTGTGAGTCACCACCACCCAGGCCCCGCTCCCTGAGGCGTGAGTAACTGCTGGAGTCAACCATAGACATAAACAACAACACTGGTTGACTACAGCGGACGTGTATGATACTGTATCTCGCTGTGAGCTCCCACACTGAGCCCCTACAGTTTTGTCGTATATTCGAGTGGAGTATAGAACATTTAGTGGAGTATTGGACCACGGAGTGTAGAGAAGTGGAGTGGCGGACCTGTGGCACTCGTCATGGTGAGTAGACGCATGCGTGAGGGACTAAAACAGTAAGTACCTGCATCCTAAGTTAACCCTGCCAGGGAACCATGAGGCGTCAGTCACTGTCCTGTCGGTTTGTGACTGGGCTCACACCATAGATTATATAATACGGATGGATGAGTGCAGGACTGTGTGTCTGATCTTCTGCTCTAGTTCTAGCTGTTTCCCTGGTCGCCGCTTCTCCTACAACCTTCTCTCTAGTTCTGTTCACCTGTTCCCATGTCTCACACCCAGTAGACCCCTCAGCCCCTCTCTACACATGTCCTTACCTCTCTCTCTCTTCCCCTCTCTCTGTCTGTCTGTCTGCTGTCTGTCTGTCTGTCTGTCTGTCTGCCTGTCTGTCTGTCTGTCTGTCTGTCTGTCTGTCTGTCTGTCTGTCTGTCTGTCTGTCTGTCTGCCTTTGTCTGTCTGTCTGTCTGTCTGTCTGTCTGTCTCTCTGTGTCTGTCTGTCTGTCTGCCTGTCTCTCGCTCCTCACACAACCACTTTTCTCATTTCAACCAAAGACATTTGGCATAATTTTTCTAGAACAACCGAGATTTAATTGGGAACACCTGTTTCTTCTCACCATACCAGAAATAAAGCATTGCCAAGACCATTGTCTATTGAGCAAGGTTTTGTTGGAAAACAGTTTTTAATGATGACGGCTTGGGGGTTGGTTATTAGGTCTTCCTATTTGTACATGGAAATCGTGTTTCACATTTTTTTTGTAAATAATACAAATACGGCTATATCAGTTTTGTATTTCACTCAAAATATTTATGTGATAATTAAATCGTGACATACACGTCCACGGTTCAATTGGTGGTTGATAATACAGCGGATCGCATGGTGCACTTATAATCCGGCAATCAGTGCCACCCTGTTGGTCACCTCGCGGGTCGGCTCCTGATGCTGGTAGTTTCACCTTCCATCTCTCCATCCCTCTCGCGCTCTGTTTTTCTCCTTCTCTCCGTTTCTTTCTCCCTTTCGAGTCTCTCTCTCCATCCCTTTCGCGCTCCGTCCCTCTCCTTTCTGTTTGTTTCTCTCCCCCTTTCTCTCTCTTTCATTTTCCCAACTTCCCTTTTATATACATGTATTTGAAATTATATCGGTCTCCTAACCTCCCTTCCGTCTCATTTCTCTTCGCTCTCTCCATCTCTCACTCTTTCCTCCCTCTCTCTTGAATTCAGCAGGGCATCATAAATTCACTTCAAGCGACGTTTGGATGATAATGTGAATCACATTATAAAATGTTTCCAAGTCGAACAACGAACCCAGAAACCTCGCAAATAACAACACACTTGTTCCGTCCAAAATCTACACACAACATTGTCCACTCACTCACATAATGACTTACACACACACACACACGCACACACACACACACAGACACACAGACGGACGAACACACCTGTCCTGCAGCCTGGTGTCCCCAGCCCTGAGCCTCAATGACTAATCCCACAAAGCCCCACAGTTTGTCGGCCGTCACATCAGAAGCCAACTCTCATGTTTTGTGCAGCCTTCGAGCCGAGCGGGACTTTCCGTATAGATCTAGGTTTTTTCCTGTGTGATGGATGGCTCGGTGCAGCGAAAGCAAACCTTCTCAATAAATCTGTTCATTATGGATCCCGCCTTAGCGCAGGGTCACACACAAGTGTCGCTCAGTGGGTGATTAATATACTATTACTAGTACTCGTACTACTACTAGCTCGCCCAAGAGACGGCCATGAAGAACGTGAATATACATCATCTTCTTTTTGTGTGACCCGTGTAGCCGCAATGACACTAAAGATTTTCCTTGGACGGACATTAAATGCACATCTGACCTTATCTTATCGTATTGCCCCGACCGGGCTGGGGAACAAAGTTATGAAAGTTTGATCGGCCAACACTCTGTCTACTGTCACCAGGTGGTCCAGTCGCTAGTGCTTTTGACAGGCAAGCACACGGTCCGAGATTCGAAATTCAGCTGACGCCACAGTCTCTGTAAACATTATGGTTCTTCGGTAAGCGTAGGAGACTCACGGCTTATCAAAGATTATTTCCCGGTTACATTGTTGGTTCGAAGACTGCAACAGCACTACTCTTGTTGTTGTTGTTGTTGTTATTATTATTGTTCTTGTTATAGTGTTTTTGCTGCTGCTGCTGCCTTGTTTCTTTTGAATATGGGACACATCAGCTCCTCATACTCAACGACTTCCACCTGACTGGTCTCATGTGGGCATGAGGCTCAGTGTTTTCTTTGATGTTCTTTGTGAAATGGTGTAGAGTTTAATTAATGGTGGCTTAAAGTAACAGAAAAAGGTGAAAGGGGGGAGGGGGAGGGGTTTAAAAAGAGGGTATGATTGGATGGTTGACGAAGACAGAGAGAAATCATGTAAGGAGGGAAGAGAATGTGTAGTATGTCTATGTGTGTGTGGGATGGAAGGGATGTAAAGAAGACAAAGAGCGAAGAGAACATTCTAAATCTTCCTCTTCCCCCATCATGTAATGAAGTACAGATGATGTACAGAGCCGACTCGCTGTCTGTTGTTTCCTCGTACTGAACTCTGACACAGCTGCCCTGGACGTGGAAAGAGTTGGGGGGGGGGGGGGGGCTCCTTTTTGTGGGGGTATCGGTGTGCGTGGGGGGGGGGTAGGGACGGGGGGGTCTCTAGTATGGGTGGCTACTGGTGGTTAGCTCTACTGGGGCAAGCACTCAGAGGTTTATACTTCATACTGGAGTCCCATGGATTGAAGCTGAAGGTGGGAGTTTAAATACAAAGCTGAAGAGTGGGAGATGTGCGAGCTTCCATAGAGCTGTTGAAAAAATGAACATTGGTGACACTGCTGGATGGATGTGTGGGGCAGATGAGATCAAATACACAAGAAATCGTAACTGTAACAGCACATTTCTTTAAACTCAAGTAATTGAATTAAACGTATTGATAGGATAGAAAGATAGATGTGTGTTTAGATAGGTATATAGACTGATAGATGGAGATAATCATAAGGGAGAAAATGAAACATAGGTTATCAGAAAGGAAGGTTAATAGAAATAGAGAGGATAAAAGAGGAATCAAAAATTAATGCACCTAGAAGTCAAACAAAGAAAGCGATAAAAAGATGTATCTAAGATTGCATAACTAACTATATAGGTAAAGATCAATAAATAGATAGGTAGAGATGGAAATTTTTTATCATAGACAGAGAGGGATAGATAGAGAGACAGAGAGACAGAGGAAGAGGTGAGGGAGATACTGGGAGAGAGACAGAGAAGCAGAGAGATGTGAAGGAATAACAAAGTATTGATCAACTGTTGATTTCGAAATCCTCCAGATCCCTTGTTTTTCAACTTCAAAGGGTCCAGAAAGAAATTACTTTTCGCACTTTTGTGTTGTTTATTATTTTTAATCTCTCTCTCTCTCTCTCTCTCTCTCTCTCTCTCTCTCTCTCTCCCCACCCCTTCCTAAAATTATATCATTCTTCGAAATAAGACAAAAACGTTGTACTATAATTATTTTAATATATAATATTAATTTTATTCTATTTATAATACC
>RQTK01000753.1:229852-241106 GCA_003991915.1 Elysia chlorotica
TTTCTTATCCAAGTTCTCTTGTCTCTCTATCTCTGTATGGCTGTCCGTCTGTCCGTCTGTCTGTGTGTTTGTGTGTCTGTTTGTATGAGTATCTCTCCTTCTCTCTTTCCTTCTTTCCCCCTATCCTTCTTTATTTACTCAGTTTGTCACTTACCCCCCTGCCCCCCTCTTTTTTCACCCTTTCCCCAGCTCTCATTTTCTTTACTTTTCTATTTCTTCCCTCTTTTTTCACTCTCTCTCTCTCTCTCTCTCTCTCTCTCTCTCTCTCTCTCTCTCTCTCTCTCTCTCTCTCTCTCCCTCTCTCTCCCTGTTATGCTCCCTCCATTCCACACTTAATACGTACTGCACTCAGTTTTTGTAGAAGTAGGAAAAAAAATTATGTTAACACGTTCTTTACCTGCTAAAAATATATTGGTAAAATGACACAATTCACCAAAAACACTCAGAGGGAAAAAAATTTTGCTGTGTATCGTGTTTTCCAAAGTTATTGTGAAATCCAACTCTATTCAAAATTACTTGGGCATACAAAAATAATGTTAGACAGCCGACGAAGCTGAATAAAGTACTCGAGAGAAATGTGAGAAAATGTCAATTGTAAGAGGCCTTGGAGGGGTCAACATTATGGACAGGATCAGAAATCGTCAGATCATTAGAGGGAATTAAACGGAGCGAAATTGATAAAGTATATAGGGGGGGGGGAGAGTTTAAGGCCCTTCAGTTATTTTAAAAATCCATACTATCTAATCTTGGCAAGCCTTCATCTTACAGTAATCTACGAAATAGGCGTAGACTACCTGTGTCAAAAAGAGAAACATAATTATGTGGTGCATGGTTTTCTTTGCTTTGCTCTCTGTAAACACTTTAAAGAATTACATGTGAATTATATGAATGTTTCTAGAGCGAATAGGTAGGGTAGCTGGTGAAAAGAAAGACTTTTCAAGCCAACAGAGGAAGACGTAGGAAGAGGAAAAAATATTCATCACTTATTTTTCTGGTTGCAGTTTCAGCCAAAATGGTGTGAGAAAAGCTTGCCATTCAAACGAATATGAAAAGCTTCAATCAAATTCTCTCTGTCTCTCTGTCTCTCTCTCTCTCTCTCTCTCTCTCTCTTTCTCTGTGTATTCCTCCGTTTTTACAGACCTTTCTGTTCCGCCTCTCCTCTCTCTCTCTCTCTCTCTCTCTCTCCCCACCACTTCTCTCCTACCCCCTTCACAACAACAAAAAAAAAGAAAAAAGAAAAAAGAACCAGCAGGAAGAGCGGATCATGATGAAGCCATCCGTCTATTGGATTAGATCGCGCTGTCCAAGCTGATCACCGGACTCTCTCTCTCTCTCTGTATCCCTCCGTTATTCCAACAGACCTCTCTGCTCCACCTATCTCTTATTTCTCTCTCTCCCTCTCTCTCTATCTCTCTCTTTCTCCCCACCTCCCCTCCACTTCTCTCCTACCCCTTCACAACAACAAAAACAAAAAAGAAAAAAACCAGCAGGAAGAGCGGATCATGATGAAGCCATCCGTCTATTGGATTAGATGGCGCTGTCCAAGCTGATCACCGGAGGCACGGGGACGCCCCTGGCCTGGGAGACAGGGAGAATGAGAGACCGTGAGACAGGGAGACAGGGAGAGAGGGAGACATGGAGACAGGGAGACGGGAGACAGGGAGACAAGGAGATAGGGGGACAGGGAGATAGGGGGACAGGGAGATAGGGAGACAGGGAGAGAGGGAAACAGGGAGGCAGGGAGACAGAGAGACAGGGAGACAAGGAGATAGGGAGACAGGGAGACATGGAGAGAGGGAGACAGGGGGACCGGGAGACAGAGAGACAGGGAGAGAGGGAGACAGGGGGACAGGGAGACAGGGGGACCGGGAGACAGAGAGACAGGGAGACAGGGAGACAGAGAGACAGGGAGACAGAGAGACAGGGAGACAGGGAGACAGAGAGACAGGGAGATAGGGAGACAGGGAGAGAGAGAGACAGGGAGACAGGGAGACAGGGAGACTGGGAGATAGGGAGATAGGGAGACAGGGAGATAGGGAGACAGGGGGACAAGGAGACAGGGAGATAGAGAGACAGGGAGACAGGGAGAGAGGGAGACAGGGAGACAGAGAGATGGGGAGACAGGGAGACAGGGAGATAAGGAGTCAGGGAGACAGAGAGATGGGGAGACAGGGAGACAGTGAGATAGTGAGACAGGGAGACAGAGCTACAGTGAGACAGGGAAACAGGGAGACAGAGAGACAGTGAGATAGTGAGACAGGGAGACAGGGAGACAGTGAGACAGAGAGACAGAAAGATGGTGAGACAGGGAGACAGAGAGACTGGGAGACCGGGAGACAGAGAGACAGGGAGACAGGGAGACAGAGAGACAGAGAGACATGGAGACAGGGAAACCGGGAGACAGGGAGACAGAGACATGGAGACAGGGAGACAGGGAGACAGGGAGACAGGGAGACAGGGAAGGGGCCTGTAGCGGTGTTGACCCTCAGACAGAGGGAGAGAGACAGACAAAATCTCGACATAACATGGTTAGGTTTGTAACACTCGCGCTCAAGTTGTTGGCAAACTCAGGGTTGAGGACATCCACAAAGAGCTGAATCATGGAAAAAGTTGAGGCAACTGATTTATTTGATTTTATTTGTAATCAAATTTCTTATTAACTAAAGTATGGTAAAAAAATCTGAGCGGCTGTTGATGTCGATGTAAGATTAAGGCCAAGTACTTCAGTATTGTAACAGTTAGTGATTTAGAATAAGAGAAGAACCAACAAACATGATCCAGTCCAGGAGTTGATATACAGAGACGCTAAGACACTAGAAATATATAAGGATTGTCGGGGATCTAACCGGCACCTCTACTTAACACGTGCACGTATTGCTTGATCTATGAAAGGTACCTTGGTCACCCCAACCAACTTTTTGGAAGAAATATTGATTAAGGCAGCTATTGATTACAGTCAGGGTTTAACTAAATAAAAAAAAATCCACCCTCGTTTGAAAACGAAAACGTTTGCATCTTTGATTATCAAATTATCTGCACTGGGATACCTTTTTTTTTAGCCCCCCCCTCTCGACACACATTCATTCCTTCGATATATACTTGAGAACTATTTGTAGCTATCACCAACAAGAGCGGTTTGGAAACTCTCCTACACTGTATGATGACTGGGTGAAGAAGACTCGGGATTTAACAGCTCGCCAGCTCGACTCGTGGCTCGCTTCCAAACAGCGTCTACTATCTAGTGGGTACATGTATTCCGCATTTCTGATGAAAGTCGCAACGTGACCCGGTTTTGACTTTACAGCTAAAACACTTATTACTAGTTAAAGCTGAATACATAACCTTGGCGCAGGTGTGTTCCTAATTTTTAATTAAAATGTTCGTTTTGGAAGTTGATGAACAGCAGTTATTGCACCGCAAGAAGAAGAAGAAGAAGAAGAAGAAGAAGAAGAAGAAGAAGAAGAAGAAGAAGAAGAAGAAGACAAGAACGTCGATTCCTCCCTAGATGTGATTGTAACGATTCTTCTTAGCACACAGACCTTTCCTCCAGAGTGAGCATAATAATGTCAGCAGAGGTAAAAATCGCATGTACCCAGAGCTGGATAATTGCCATGCTCCAGAAACGAAGAAAAACATAACAAAACTACGTCTTTCCAATAATGTGCTTTAACCACTTGAGCGCTGGGGTAAAATTCTCAAACCACAGTTAAAGCAGACAAAACATGTTTGTATTCGAATACGATTTAACTTTTTCCAAAAATTACGTACACTCAAAAGCAAACATGAAAGTATGAACAACCATTTACCCGGAAGTCCAAACACCAACATATCCTTCACTAAAATCTACTGATTCCTACTTAGAATGAAGGCACCAGATGGGATTCGAAACCTCGGACCCTCTGCCATGAGATCAGAGCGTTACCAACTAGGCCATCTTAGACCTGACGCCATTCTCCAGTTTCCGGTCGTCGCCAGCAACACTAACCATAGACCTACTCTAGGCTAATAACTGCGTTAGGTTCTCAGGAACCTCTCGGGATTCTAGAGTTGTGCCTATTTCCCCATCTGTTCCCAACCAGAGCCAGATGTTAGCAGCCAGGCCGGCACCAAGCCTGCGCTCAGAAGAAACTAATAACGCGAAATACAATGATTTCAATTTGATGCGTTGTGAAAGGTAAATATCGTGAGTGGGGAACTAAAAAGTCGTAACTAGAAATACGACTTTTTGGAAATAAAATATGTGTAAAAGTGAATGCATAGAACACCCCAATACCATGGATAGCAACACGTGTGATCATGATTACTTCCTTCCGTGTTATTGGAGGCCCGTATCAACACGGGGTGAACCTTATAATATAATACATGCAAATTGATTCTTGAATTGATTGATTTGTAAACAGTGATCCTGCAGAGAAATTCTTCAAACGTTTGAAATATCGCAGCAGATTTCTTTCTTTTTTTTGTGTGTGTGTGACTCGAGTCAAACGCACAATGGACATTTTGTATCTTTATTCCACTGAGGGGTAATTGTTTGATTGCTACTGTAAGCTACTTCAATTTAGAAATAAAAGGTTGCATCAAGTACTAAAATGCATTTTTCAGTTTCAAAATCACATTTAAAAAGTCATAACTGGAGTTACGTCCTGTCGTCCCCAATGTATAACAGTTGCAACTTAAGTTACGACTGTTCGGTTTAAAGATTTTAAAACAAGCGTAACTCTCTGTTGCGGGAAAATTACGGCAGCTATGTGCATACAAGAATAAACGCTCCTTGCGTTTTTATGGCCGCATGCACAAAAAATGAAATAAATCGCAGCCATAGGTCGACCCGTTTAAAATACAAGCTTTTTTCGCCTCATAAACAGTGGCGATTTTAAGGTGCGTCTTTTTAGTTCCATACCTATACCCACGATATATTCACAGATTTTAAAATGTTGTACGGAGTAGAACTGAGAGAAGGAGAATAATAGTATTGAGGATCGTGATACGATGATGATGATGATGATGATGATGATGATGATGATGATGATGATGATGATGATCATGATGATCATGATGATGAAGATGATGTTCCCAGTGTACCCTAGTTTCCAGCTGACGTTTTCCATGTACCCTAGCAAGGGTTATGTCACGGCATCTGGCACCGCTTCTGACCGACTCGAGGGAAATGTGGAGCTTTCCTTCCTTGAGAAAATATCCGGTAAAAAAAAATTAATAAAATACCAGTAGCCTAGGATGGAGTTTAGTTCCGGTGGGACGGGCAGAGAAAGAGAGAAAGGTGGCCTGAATAAGGGAGGAAGAGAGGGAAGGAAAGGGAGAAGGTAAGGAGAGAGAGATCCGGAGGACGGGCAGAGAAAGAGAGAAAGGTGGCCTGAATAAGGGAGGGAGAGAGGGAAGGAAAGGAGGGGGAGAGAGAGAGAGAGAGAGAGAGAGAGGGAGAGAGAGAGAGAGAGAAGAAAAAAAGGAAAGGATAAAAAAAAAGAGGGGAGGGGGTAGAAACATTAATTTTTCGTTCCATATTTCGATCAAGATGCTAAGCACGCCTTAAACTTTCCTCAAATTCCATTAACAGTGTACTTCATTTCCCTCCGTCTCACTCACTCTCCCACATTAACTCGTCCATTCTCCCCCGCCCATACAAAGTCTTAGAGGAGGAGGTGAGGAAATCAACAAATTGTCCCAAAACTTTCACCGTACAGCACGGCACTTTAGAGTCTACAAGCAGCCGCAACTGTTCCAATGCACAGATAAACAAACTTACTTACTTGCGGGTCTTCCCGCACGTGCGCTGTCGAGCGCTGTTTATCTATGAACACCACGTAACATTGCGGTGCGCGCTAAGGCGCTTTCAATGTCGACAAGGCTCGAGGCTGATAATGTTGCATCGTCAAGGGAAAAAATCGATATAATCTTAGAGATAAATACATTGGGTTTTGAAAGGGTTGATATTAAGTTTTTACAAGGCGATCCAGACTTTTGATCAGCTCGATTGTATGTCTTGAACTAGAATTACGAGGCGCGTGTCGAAATTTTCTGAGCCAAGACATATATAGATCTAGCTGCAAGTGCAAAAAAAATACTTTAGTCAATTGACCAATAATGCCTTTTCAATCTAAGAAAAAGGCATAACTCACCCAAATACATATATTTCTATTAAGCATAATAGGCCTATTTAAAAGCCCCGAAAAAGCAAGATTCACTGGTGCTTAGATTAAGAATGAAATAAAATTTATTTACAACTGAATAAGGATGCAAAACCGTATCGCATTCAGGATAACTACAATCTTGATTATCATTTCAATCATGTAAGCACTATTCATATGTTTTTTGTTGTTTATAAATGACGATATAATACGATTCATATGTTTTTTGTTGTATAAATGACGATATAATAATATCATAATTTTAAATTTGGTCCATTTTTAAGTCTTCAAGGTTCCTGAATAAATGCATTGTTATTCGAACCTAGAACCCCCATCTTGCCAGTGAAGGGTGTTACTGATTGAACTTTTTGATAATTGCAACCTGACAAGGCCCGTACCATATGCAGAATAAAACATCCTCTAAACCTACTCACCGTCCATCTCAGCGAACAATACTCCACAATAGGGCTGGTCAGAATTGATTATACTTCAAAAACTAAAATCCACAATGTCACACGGTATTTAGAAAAACAACCAACATACAGTGCAAAATCCACACAATGCGCACTAAAATAAGTTCTCACGCTCCGTGCAGCACTAGAGAGGGGTAAATCCAGTCGGCAGCGAAATCCTGTGGCCCAAAAAATATACAACTGACTCAAACCAATAATAACAACTCTTAGTGGCCTTCGAAGCAGCCCGAAGCTTTAGTCACGGGTCCCTTGTACTCAGCGACCTATACTAGAAACATGCGATGTAGATGCAACTCTCCCAGAGTGTTGTACCACAGTGAGCACCCAAGTCGCCCGACAGACAGGCTCACAGCGACTCCCCTGTGAATCGGTATCGCATCTTCTCCCTCTTGTGTGTCTGTATCCCTCCCCCCCTCCCCCAGGTCTGCCCCCAGAGTCTAGCTTTCTTGGCAGCCCGGGGACCCCCCGGCCTCAGCAGTGGGTCCGTGCTTCAGATAGGGCGGCGATACGAGATACGGGCGAACCTCCTTGCTTCTCTCTACGTGTGTGTGTCTCCGCCTATCGCTCTCTCTCTCTCTCTCTCTCTCTCTCTCTCTCTCTCTCTCTCTCTCTTCTCTCTCTCTCTCTGCTCTCTCTCTCTCTCTCTCTCTCTCTCTCTCTCTCTCTCTCTCTCTCTCTCTCTCTCTCTCTCTCTCTCTCTCTCTCTCTCTCTCTCTCTCTCTCTCTCTCTCTCTCTCTCTCTCTCTCTCTCTCTCTGGGTCTCTTTATCTCCGTCTCGCTCTCCATTTCTCTTTAAATATTTCATTTCCTTACCATTTCTCTGCCTGTCTCTCTACGTCCCCCTATTCTCCTCTTCCTCACCCCGTCCTTCTCCCATTTTTCTCTCTTTTTCACTCTTTTCTCCCACTCTCCAATCCTCTCTTATTCCCTATCATGCCCCACATCTAAAAGCTTAGACAGAGCCGCTTTGTGCGGGTGGTGAGCGCCCTATACCACGGCTGAGTAATGTTGACTTGAGTTCATCTCGGAGACCCGACCTCTGAGGAGAGGGGCTTTGTTTTTACATCCTTACATAAAGAAATAAAATGGTGGGTGAAACCTGGGTGGGGGGTCCCCATGCCTGTCGAGTCACGACCATCTACCCCTACCCCTCAGCTACGCTAAAGTATAAAAAATGGCTATACAAAGCGTCTTAAAATATACGCATACAAGTTGAAGGATCAATTAAAACGCACGGTTAACTGATATCATAATCATAGCAGATGATAAAACAACCATACAACTTAAAAACGTCAGGACAAAAAAACTCGTTACACCAACTGTATGAAATAGAAACATTTCCAGCACTAGTGAACTCCAAAAAAAACAAAGAAAACAAAACAAAAAACAAACAAAAAACATAAAAAAAACTCACACAAGCTACACTGGTAGAGTTTAGAAATTTCGGCCTTGGCCTCTAAGCACTGGCCATAGAGGGGCATGCGCTGACCCAGTATCAAGATCGCCCAAGGCCAGGCCACAGGGTATCTGAATCGTATGATGTGAGGCCAGTGGACTAACCAACCGAACTCACTGCGAGCAAGTCTTCTGTGATACGGGGCGTCGAAAAACAGGGGGCGGCAGAAAGCTCAGTGGGTTGTGCTCTGGCTGAGGGGTTGGAGATCCACGGTTCAATCTAGCTGTAGACACGCATAGAAGTCAACGGTCACACGCGGAAACGAAAAAAAAGGACGCGCCAGGAAGTCAAGTCTATAGTGTTTTTGACTTAGGAGCAAGAGATCCGTGGTTCAAATCGAAGCCCTGATCAATGTCTAAACTAGCCTAGTTCTATATAACCAACCAAGGTTAGCCTGTGGATCACTGTGAGTACGCGAGGGCAGTGGATGACCCACCTCGAGTGCGTGTATGCCAGCCATGGCTCATACAGCCACACATAGTGAATACTGTTCTCACGAGTGAGCAAGGTATTAATAACCAGTGGTCTGGAAGTTAGCATCGACGGTCTGTTAAAATAAGTTATGCTAGGGGCGAGGCCGGAAAGGAGGAGTGTTTTTGTAATAAAGGCTGGATAGGGATGGGGAAACGGGTAGGCAGAAATATATAAATGGAGAGACAGACAGACAGACAGACAGACAGACAGACAGACAGACAGACAGACAGACAGACATACATACATACATACATACATACATACATACATACATACATACATACATACATACATACATACATACATACATACATACATACATACCTACCTACCTACCTACCTACCTACCTACCTACCTACCTACCTACATACATACATACATACATACATACATACATACATACATACATACATACATACATACAGACAGACAGACAGACAGACAGACAGACAGACAGACAGACAGACAGACAGACAGACATACATACATACATACATACATACATACATACATACATACATACATACATACAGGGAGAGAGAAAGAGAGAGTGCTAACAAAGAGTTTACACAAATACTGTATTTCTAAATGAAAATGAGTACTGCTACATAATTTATATGCAGTTGAATTGCGTGAAAAAATCTATTATCTTGACAACATGCAGTGTATAATTATAAAGCTCTAGAATATTATTTATGTGATGCAAACACCCCCAGTAATATAATCTGGCCTATTTGGTGTTTCCATACAGACTTCATGGATTATTGGTTGGTTGTAAGACCGCAGTTTGTGACGTAATCATCCAGTGCTATTCTTCAAGAGATGATTATAACTTGCAGCAGACATGCTTAGACTTTTTGCTATTTATAGACTTTAAGGCTGGTATCAAACGAAACAATTTCACACCCAGGCTTATACAATCTGACGCACTGTCAAGACTTGTTTAAAACCCCTTCCAGGTTTATTTAGAGCTACAGTGATAAGCATGTCTCGCTGCTGCTGCTGCTGTTGCTGCTGTCATTCATGCTACGTCTGGTGCCTCTGTTTCTGCTTCGGTCTCTCTTGATGCTAATGCCTCCATGTGAAACCAACACCGATGCCAGATTTCATAAAAGATAACGAGTTATATAGATGGAGATCCGCCCACTCCAGTATAGCTGATGCCAACCGTAGAGTTAATGTATAACACAGAGCAGAAGTGTGTATGAAGCACTGTACAGCTCGATAGTGAAAGAATTAAAGTTTTTCCTATTTATTATTCAATTATCAACGGGTGATTTCAACAAGCCAAGAAAATGAGAGCAAAAGTGTCCGTGTCTTCCAATTAAAAAAAAAACAAAACAACAAACTTCAGATAGTAAAACAAGACAAAGCATAACAAAAACAAGACAAAAACACCAAATGTAGAAAACATTCAGTTAATGGCAAAGCAAAATTCTCAACATAAAAAGCACACCAACAAAACAATAACAAACGAAAAATGAAAATAAAACCTTTTTTTCCTTGGTAAGAGTAAAATGTCAAAACTTGGAAGGTTAGAGTGAAGTGCGCCTCCAGCTTAAAACAAAAGTCTTCCATAAAACAAGCCCTACAAAGTTCTGTCAAAAACATGGATCTTCAAACGTTCTTAGCGCCTCCATCTGCAGCTAGCGGGCTATCTCGGTATCTGATTGGCTGATGGGGTAATTATCACCCTGTATATCAGACGCTTCCCCAGTCTCAGCCAGTCTCAGTCAGGGGACATCAAACAGGCCAGACTCAGAAAACAGGTGCAGTTAACCGTGGGTAAGTTCAAATACAGGCACCCGTCTCAAAACTACCCATTAAATATGGCCCGAGGTCGAGAATATGACATCTCAAACTGCTAAATCTAAAACCCAGCTTCATATTATCTAAACCTATAATTACACATGAACAAGCCGTGGTTAAACTTTCTCAAATGTTTGATGCTTCTAGCGGTACTAATAGTGTTATCTAAACTCCTACATGCTGCAGGAAAGGCAGGCAGACAGACCGACAGAAAAAAAGGCAGACGCATTACAGACCTAATACAGACGAAGTTACATAAAATGATACATCAGTAAAATAACAGACATGTGCCTCTCTCAAACTTTCTCTCTCTCTCTCTCTCTCTCTCTCTCTCTCTCTCTCTCTCTCTCTCTCTCAAAAATAGTAATGTTCATAACAGTTCAGCTTTCTCGATTCTTCAACATAACTTAATGTCAGTGAAGAGAGATGTATGTTTTCTCCACCCCAATCAGCTTCCCTAGTAAGTTAATATTACTATGAGAAACCCATTCCTTTTCTTACTCTCTACGGATATAACATTTACACATCTTCATTTTTGTAAATAATATGTGCAGTTAGCACACATGGATAAGAAGTAAGAAAGCCAGACAAGGCATATCTGTCTGCTTTTCTCTCTAACCTCGCTTCTAAATTGTACTTAATAAAGGAAGATTATTTTGGGAAAATGCAGATTCCAATTTTCTTGCACGGATCTTCCTTATCAGACCTCCGAGACCACTGGATCATCTTACAAGAAACAAGGGGCTTAACTTGATCCAGCCTTCAGTGATATGCTGAATTGTCTCCCTTTTCCCCAAGCAAACTACTTGCCTTTACTTGCATCAGATAGATTGAGAGAGAGAGACAGAGAGAGAGAGAGAGAGAGAGAGAGAGAGAGACAGAGAGAGAGAGAGAGAGA
>RQTK01000753.1:241471-252658 GCA_003991915.1 Elysia chlorotica
GAGAGAGAGAGAGAGAGGAATCGCTTCCTGTGTAACAAAACTGACGGCACGGTCGCGGCCAAGGCTAAACGGCGGGGCCAGACAAGATTGGACAATCACCAGATGTCTATCCATGCGAATGTTATGTTAAAATGTCAAGCTTTTTTCTTTATTTTTGACTTTTTCTCCCCTCCCTTCACATTGGAGAGATTCCGATACATTCATCATTATGTCTTTGCCATCAGGAAAGGGGGCGGGGGTGAATAAGTTAACAGGCTAGACAGATGGGAAGGGAAGAGTGGGGGTATATAGACATGGATAGATAAAGAGAATGAGAGATAGGACGACAAACACACACGACAGACACGCAGACAGACAGACAGATTGGAAGACAGGCAGACAGATGCAAAAGGACGGTGGTTTCGTTTGGTATGTTAGAATATTATACGTATTCACCTTACATGGTAAGCATGGGGACAGAGACAGACACAAAGACAAGGCAACAGACATCTATGGAAATAGAAGGCGACTGGGTTTTTTGTTTTTGTTTAGGCGGCCACCATCAAGCTAAATTATGGGCTATTATTGAGAACGAAAAAAGTGACAGGGTTATTATTATTATTTTAGCGTCCAACATAAGGCTATATGGGCTATTATTGAGGACGGGAAAAGGTGACAGTCCCAGGTAAACACACAAAGAGAAGATGAAGAGCAACTCACCCTGAAGATGGCCTGTCTGGCGTTGAGGTAGAACAGTTCCACTGTCTGTGTGTCCCGTAATAATCCAATAGTCTCCACGTAGTACCTGTGGACGGTGAGAAGATGGTTGATTTCACGTGCTCTTGTTTCTTAATTAACCAACATAGATCAGCATCTAGACTACAAACAACCCTGACGTCAATGTGGACTCGGCATACGCATATAACTAACTCACCATATTATATCGCGGATTGGTTTCGAGACTAATGTCATCAATGTTTACCAAATGACTATAGTACAATAAGAGAGAGAGAGCGGATCGGAAAAGAAAGTCGTTACATGGCAAAAAAAAGGTAAATGATTATAGCATAGTATTTTAATATATATACATACACCGAATGTACGGTCTACTAAAGCATGATGGATTTTTTACATGTCAATATTTAACTCTTTTCATTCAGAACTTTATACTCCCTCCATTCATTATACATTCGTAATATCAAAAGGATATGTCTCTGCAGTCAAGGACACTCCCAATTGGCGATAGAACCTCAAAATCAGAGCGTGAACACACCAATCATTACGAAACCGATTCCAGAACTTGAAATGTTTCCACTATATATTCAATTATATCAATGTGAACAATTACAGCTACAACATCACAATTTATTTAAAATAGTATAATATAAATCATAACAATAAAATTAATAATAATAAAAACAATTTACCTGATGGAGAAATGCAGGACCAGTAACCCCGTCTTTTTCGGGAACTCGTGATCCAAGACTCGCTTCTCTCCCTGCAGCCAGTTGAAGTGATAGCTGAGGAGAGGAACAAGGGGAATAACTTAACAATCGTGTATGGATAGAGCTAAGACACTGTTAATTCCTGAGTTGCAGCCCTTACATCTCCAAAAATAATCAAAAGGGTTCAGATTGGAGGATGAGATCAGATGGGCGATCTACATACATGAATTATAGGCAAGACATTCTATCACCAACGGGGATATCCGATATCGAGATTGCTTGATCTCCAGACTGATTAGAAGGAGGTTTGACGCTCGAATCCCAGTAGGCGCCGCAGGTCTATATAGAATTCTTTTAGGGAAAATTAACGGACACGAAATTAAAGGTGCCCAAAACACAGTGACTTTCTCCAGATGCAGATGTAACCGTTCAATATCACCACGATTAGTTTCCGCTCTTGACAATCACATGAAACATTTCTCTAGAAGGTGCAAACTTAACGGTAATATACGATTATTTCAAAAGATTAAACCTTAAATATAACGACTATCGACACATAACCACATACTCATAGTGTTTTCACCGCTATCATTATAACAATTTACCTAAAGAAAATACAGCAACAACAAGAACAAAAACGGCAACGACAACACGATCCTTTTACGGGAGTTCAAATATAGCAGCAGGTGTATGATACAGGGCTGGAAATCTTTGTCTTCAATTTTTTTTTATCATTAATTGTATTTATTTGGTAACGTGTGGATCAATTACAACATGTATCTTGACAGTCAAATAGGACTGAGACAGCCAATCCTTCCCAGGCTTGAACCAAGCGACCAGCCACTATCTATAATTATTGAATTGTAGGAGGGCCTGAATGACAAGAGTCCACCCAATCAATTGATATACGAAATGAGAGTAAGGATGAACACGATTCTCTCTCTAACCCTCGGGTGTTAAGACACGACTCGGCTCTGTTTGTTGTCACGACTGCGCCATCTGTTCTCAAAGAGGGATGGGAGAGAAGATAGGGAGGGAGAGGGCAGAGATAGAGAGAGAAGGGAGAAAGAGATCAATAGAGATAGATACGATAGGTAGAGAGAGCGAGAGAAAAAAAAGAGAGATAGAAAGAGAGAGAGAGTGGTACCGTTTCGTCGTAGAGGCAGAGAGAGAGAGAGAGAGAGAGAAAGAGACGGTTTCGTCGTAAAGGCAGAATCCGAGGCAGTGCTTCTCCCTGAGCGTACAGTGCGTGCGTGCGAGTGTGTGTGTGAGGGATAAAAGAAGAGAGAGAGTGTGTGTGTGTGTATGATGGAAAGGTATAGAAACATAGAGAGACACAGACGGAGGGAAACAGGCTGAAAGGTGTATGTATACATAAAAAACTACTCACGTTTCATCGTAGAATCCCAGGCCGAAGTAGTGTTTCTCCCGGAGCTTGAAGTGCGAGGCGACTAGATCGAGCAGGTCACTGGCGTAGAGCTTGGGCTGTGGGTGGACAGGAAATACACGTTCGTTAAAAAACCATAGTAAAGCTAGTGAGAATTAGGGGTCTGCAATTTTCAATCAATTTAAAGCAGAATAGTGTAAAATAAAAAAATCCAATTAATTTGAATGTCTTCAATGACCAGCAGTGTGCGTCCCACGAGAATCTGCCCGGACCTCATACACCTAAGGGCTAGTCCCTAGGAGAAAAAACAACACAAAACAAAAAACAAATAAACAAAAACAACAACAACAACAACAACAACAACAACAACAACAACAACAACAACAACAACCGAAGAATCTGGCGTCGCTCACATGGAACTGACTGGGGAGGTGGTGGCTAGTGACAAAGAGTCTGAAAGTGAATTTCACTTGGGAAACAACTTCTCTCTCCAATACATTATGTTTTACTTGAATAAAAATGTATTTTCGATGCGGTCGCAAGAGCGATCTGCGCCTGCATATCTTATTGTCCATGCTGTGAATCATGCATAGCTCAGGATATATCGCCAGAGTGCAGGCCATGTTAAATGTGATGTTTGCAAGCCCACAAGATGGTTTGGTCAACAATTCACGGTCTCGATCAGCTGTGTCTGAAATTCGAGATACCACGGGACTTGAGCAATACAATCCAACTCGTACAATGAATTGGCCCACAACGGGAAGAAGATAGCTGGTCAAGCAACATAGAAATTCTGCTGTTTAATTACTTATCTTAGGAATCAGACTAGATCTTCCTTGATACAAGGATCTAGTGGCGCTCCCTAGATATAGAGGTAAAAATAATTGTCTTACTCGTGACGATAAAATGTGTTTTAATTAAAAGAAAAATAATGAAAAATAAAACACTAAATAAATTTAAAAAACAAAACAAAAAATACACGAGTTTTTCTTCTTCTTCTTCTTCTTCTAAAGATAAATTCACCACTTTTATTAAATCCGGCCGCAGGTATACTTGGTGCCCCTATGACCTATTCCGTGTCAACACCCCTAACCTGGTCCCCAGACACTGCGCATGTCTCCAGCACCTGGGTATACATCCGGTGGGCATCTCTGGGGTGCCTGAAAACTACACCGAAACTTTAGAGGAACCTAGAGATATTCAGACCCCCGTTTTTCTTCTCTTGAGATCTCTGCACATTGAGAAGGGTTTTCAAAATAGCACACTATTCGATTGATATTGAAAACTCTCTCTCTCTCTCGCTCTCTTCCTATATATTTATCTCTCTCCTCCCACCGCTATACCTCTAATTGAGATTCTCGATAACGAGAAAAGCGCGAGGAATGCCGAGGGTCCAAAATGGCATTAAAGGTCAAAACAGCTTGTAACAACTCCCACCGCTCTACCTGTAAGTGGGCTTCTCAATAACAAGAAAATCTCGAGGAATGCCGAGGGTCCAAATTGACAAGATACGTCTTAAAATGGCAATAAAGGTCAAAACAGCTTGTAACAACATGGTTCAAAAGGTAGAATCAAAGAGAATTTCTAAATTTAAAACGGATAGTTTTTACAAAAAGCAGGTAGGGAGAGCTGGAGCTGGAGGTCGGCTAGACCCTAACCATGAGCCGCGGCCAACTAGACAGTTTCTGGCGAATAAAACAAAGACACACTGACATGCCCAAGGTCCAGCAAAGGCCGGCCATCTAACCAATGTCTGTCGAACAGAGCAATGCCACTGACATACCCAATAACTTTGAGTCCTGACATCATGCAGTACCCGAGCAGAGCAATGCCACTGGCATGCCCAATAACTTAGAGTCCTGACATCATGCAGTACCCGAGCAGAGCAATGCCACTGACATACCCAATAACTTTGATTCCTGACATCATGCAGTACCCGAGCAGAGCAATGCCACTGACATACCCAAGAGCCTACAGGACTGACACCATGCCCTACCCGAACAGAGTCCAGGTATGTACATTTGAAGTAAGGGTCAAAGAGGAGTGGCGGCGGAGAGCTCAGTGAGTGCTGCTTTGGACTGGCGAGCACTATTCGAGGTTACCAGTTGGACATTGGAATCTTCGGTAAATTTACAAGTCGTAAAACTAGCAAAGATAATGAGAGAGAGGGAGAGAATTAGTGAGAGAGAGAGAGAGAGAGAGAGAGAGAGAGAGAGAGAGAGAGAGAGAGCGTATGCTATAGTCTATAATGGGGCTCTTTAAATTCTTCAAGATATATTCAGATTTCTTTAAACAAAAATCCCCTCTCTCTTTCTCTCCTAACTCCTCTTATCTCTCTCGAAGCCTCTACACCACTCCCTTTTCGTCCACATTCTCTTTATCCACACTGTCCATTCTCATTCTCTCCATACACTTTTTCATCTAGTACTACATGTATCTAACATTTAACCCACATGACATCAGCAATTTATACAAACATGTAATTCAATGTTAGACCGGCATTTAGCAAACGGGAATTTATCAAGACAGACATCATGATCCCAGAACATTCTTCCCCGAGGAAAGAACAATCCAAGCTCGGAGTATCAGGACAGCAACCATTATCTGCTGGAGCACCTGGCGGTCTGGCCTGGTCTATCAGGAGCGATGCTCCCTCGCAAGACACAAGTACAGGTCTAGGTCTAAACACAGGGCATGCACAGATAAAGAAAATGTTGCACCACAACCAGCAACACCACCCCTCCCCCTTTCACATTTCTTTTTTTGTATCCTAATACATGTACACACATTTTAAAGACATTGACATCAAGTTCTATCTCGCACATTAGCTAAGATGTGTGCAAATACATCCTTTTTACATGCTTGTTATGCGACACGAAGTAAGTTATAATTACAGAATAGGAATTAAGATGAATCAACCGGGGAGCATTCTTCTCCCTTTTCTTTCTTTTGTTCCAGGAAACAGCGCCTAGCCAGGGGCAACAACTAACATCTCCCCACCACCACCTGTCTTGTTCTAGCCTTATCTTGAATTACCCTCTCTACTCCAGAGTCTGCAAGCTACAAATACACAGATCTACAAGCAGTAAACCGTAGGACACCAATTGTACAGATTATGAACACATTACGCCATTCTCTCTGTCTTCTCTTTGTTCTTTAACTACCGCCCAACATATTTCCGTATATCCCACAAAGCAAGATTGTTTTCCCCTCCAATAGAAAGTCCACGTACAATACGATGCCATCATCTCCCCAACAACACCTGGTCTCGTCTTATCTTGAGTTACCCTCAGGCTCTCTGGTCCTTGTGCTAGAGTCTGTAAGCTTCGCTTACACCTACACCTACAAGCCGATGAACAGGCATTGTGAGGATAATATAAACATATAGAAGATAATCGTGCTAATAATAGCCTAAAACAATAGACCAGGCCCCATGTGGGCGAGGACTGGTGCTTTGTACTCACCACTCACGACCTACTGATAAAGACAGTATACCCCGAGGCCTCTGCACAGCAACATGGAATACAAGATATGGGTTTGGGACAAAATGATGGTGGTACTAGAGAACATAATAGCGACGTGTGCCCTGCAGGTTTTTTGCCCAACACAATGCTATAGATCACGATTGCACTCTTTATCTTGTCGTTTGACGTGGTTCTTTTATATTTACCTCTCTGTCTTATATAGAAGATATCAGTACTGCCTGAAACAAAAGGCGAAGTTTCCGTCCCATCAGGACCTACTGTTAAGGCATAGTTGCTGAGGCCTCTGCGCTACAGAGCTTCTGATGCAAGCAACATGTTTTACTACATTTCGTAAGGCTGGAGAGAGAGAAGAGAAGAGAAGAGGGAGAGAGAAAGAGAGGGACAAAGAGAGAGAAAGAGAGGGAGAAAGAGAGAGAGAGAGAGAGAGAGAGAGAGAGAGAGAGAGAGACGGGCATGCACAGATCTAGAAAATGTTGCACGACAACCAGCAACACCACCACCCCTCCCCCTTTCACATTTCTTTTAATCATAATACACACAATTTAAAGACATTGACATCAAGTTCTATCTCGCACATTCTGTAAGATGTGCGCAAACAAATCCTTTTTGCATACTAGTTATGCAACACTAAGACAGTTATAATTACAGTATACTACTATAGGAATTAGGACGATATCAATCGAGGAACATTGTTATCCCTTTTCCTTCTTTAGTCCCAGGAAACAGCGCCTAGCCAGGGACGGCAACTAACATCTCCCTACCTTCCCCTGTCCTGTTCTAGCCTTATCTTGAATTACCCTCTCTACTCCAGAGTCTGCAAGCTACAAATACACAGATCTACAAGCGCTAGGACACGACTTGTACAGATTAGGAACACATTAAGCCATTCCCTTTGTCTTCTCTTTGTTCTTTAACTGCCGCCCAACATATTTCCGTATATCCCACAAAGCAAGTTTGTTTTCGCTCCAAAAGAAAGCCCATGTACAATGCTTTGCCATCATCTCCCCACCAACACCTGGTCTTGTCTTATCTTGAGTTACCCTCAGGCTCTCTGTGCTAGAGTCTGTAAGCAACGTATACCTACACCTACACCTACAAGCCGATGCACAGGCACTGTACGAATACCATAAATATATAGAAGATAATAGTGCTAATAATAGCCTAAAACAATAGACTGGGCCCCATGTGGGCGAGGACTGGCGCTTTGTACTCAATGCTCACGTCCTACTGATAAAGACAGTGTACCCCGAGGCCTCTACACAGCAACACGAAATACAATATATAGGTTTGGGACAAAATGATGATGGCACTAGAGAACATAATAGCGACGTGTGCCCCGCAGGTTTTTTGCCCAACACAATGCTATAGATCACGATTGCACTCTTTATCTTGTCGTTTGATATGGTGTCTCTGGTTCTTTTCTATTTCGCCAGTCTCTCTCTGTCTTATATAGAAGATATCAGTACTGCCTGAAACAAAAGGCGAAGTTTCCGTCCCATCAGGACCTACTGTTAAGGCATAGTTGCTGAGGCCTCTGCGCTACAGAGCTTCTGATGCAAGCAACATGTTTTACTACATTTCTAAGGGCTGGAGAGAGAGAAGAGAAGAGAAGAGGGAGAGAGAAAGAGAGGGACAAAGAGAGAGAAAGAGAGGGAGAAAGAGAGAGAGAGAGAGAGAGAGAGAGAGAGAGAGAGAGACAAGGGAGGGAGAGAAAGGAAGAGACACCGACGCTGCCCGTACTGACCTGTATGATGATGTCTCTCTCTCTCTCTCTCTCTCTCTCTCTCTCTCTCTCTCTCTCTCTCTCTCTGTCTCTCTGTCTCTCTCTCTCTCTTTCTATCTCTTTTCCTTATCTTACATTTTACAACATTTTGTGCTACAAATAGACATGCGATGACGCAATGTAACACAAAAGGATAAGAGATTTTGTTTAACGAAATTGTAATTATATCATGGTTTTCACCATGCCTTGTTCATATAGACCGGTACCTGTCATATAAATTTTAAAAATCCATTCTCATACCGCACTTGTACATTTTGGGGAGGAACGCAGAAAATGAAAAGTTCACAAAACTTTTAATTAATTGTAAAGCGAGATGACCAACCGAGAGCAGCGTCACAGGTTACCTGACAACACTCCTGGAGGCACTGGCGGAAGGACAACCTTCGCCGGAGGCGCGGCGCTTTCCGTATGGCCGGGATGTTCATGCTCGTTGCAGGTTATTAACTTTGGGATATCCACAATAAACCAAATACCATTAGAGATCAATCACCAAGGGCGCCAAGGGGCACCATAAAATCAGTATCAGGCTGTCTAGATCTGAGAACGGCCAAATTGTACAGTCCGATATTGATGGTAACAGTGTTGTCCTTAGCAGCGGTGATGTCACAGTCCGTTTTGTTTTTTTCTTTGCTCAAGCTAACGAAGAACATGTAAATATGAAAAACTATGTACTTAAATCCTCTTCTTTGACATGGTAATGAACAGGATTGATCAAGTCCAAAGTTCACAGTGAGTGTGTAATATTTGTCACGTCCAGGCACTTCACCTCAAGTACGTCCCTCTTATGTATGTGTGTAACAAGCAAGGCGCTCTAAAAACGGCACAGGTTTGGACAGATCTAAGACTCCAAAGACACCGTGATTAACAAAGTATAAAACATGTACTTTATGTAGGTTCATGATCTTCAAGTGTTTTTGCTCACACAGCCCACGATTCAGAACCCTTCAAACTTGAGTCATACCCGCTAGTCCAATTCTTCATTTGGTCATAACAAGAATTCGCTTCTGCAAAACATGTACGCGTCGAGTTGAATAGATCATTAAAAATATATAATTATATTAAAAGTATCACTCCACTGCACAGGAAATATAGTCGGACAAAAATATCATTGGATGCTATCTTGATATCAATAAACTGGTTATTGTGAATTCTCGATGCGAAGTAATATCCCTGAACTCATGAGTATAACATATCGCTGTAAACATGACACCATAGTCTCCATTCACAGCAAGCCTCCGTCAGGTTAAACCTTAACAGAGGCCCAAGATAGATTCAATACAAGCTTGGTTCCAATCCGGAACATTTTAATGATATATTTGCACATCTCTAGCAAAGCGCCGTTCCAGCACAGGCGATTGAAGACAGCGCTTCAGTAGAAGTGGGTATTCATACACCGAGACAGCTGTTGTAGCTCAAGGCTAATCTCAGGCCGTTTCTATGAGAGGAGATAGATAGAATAGATAGATAGATAGATATATAGAGATAGAAAGAGAGATAGATAGAACAACGGTTTAGATAGAGAGAGAGATAGATAGATATATAGAGAGAGTGAGAAGATAGAAAGATAGATAGATAGATAGATAGAGAGATAGATAGATAGATAGATAGATAGATAGATAGATAGATAGATAGATAGATAGATAGATAGATAGACAGATAGATAGATAGATAGATAGATAGATAGATAGATAGATAGATAGATAGATAGATAGATAGATAGAACAACGGTTTACTAGAAGAATAGAGCCAGGCAGCTGTTGTTTAAGTCTGAGCTCAACCTGTTCACAGGTGAGCCCCACATCAGCTCAGGCAGGCGAAGCACGAACCTAGTCTCGATAAGTTGAGCAGTGCAACAGAGAGTGAGTGAACGGTAAGTCGCGCGTTCATTGCCTGTTAATTACTGTTGTAATGTGGTTCTAGATGTTCCCCAGTAGTTAGCGTTACAGGCAATTTACTGGCAAAGACATCAGGGATATTCATTTCTCTAGAGAGAAAAGAAGACGCCTGTTGTATAGGTGCGTATGTGTATAACAACGTCTGGCTATCACCCCCCTAATAATCACAGTTGTCTTTAAGTCTCTTTCAGTTTGTTTTGAATTATCAGTATTTTCTAACTTTGCAACAGATTAAGAAGGCATTAAGAGTTACGTTGGGTTTGATAAAATGATGTACAAAAATAATTAGTAAAACTGTTTCATCACATTCTTCCTTCGGTTAGCAGTCTGCACTGCTAGTGCTACGGACCTTCTCGTCAGTGTTGCAATTTTTTGGTCTGTTGAATAAACTATCTTGCTACAGGGCCCAAAACACATGGTCTGGCAGTTTTACAAGCTGCTGCTTCTTCTAAACTACGGATGGTTAGAGCCAAGAATTGTCAACAGATTCCACATAACTCCACAACAAAGGCCTATTACAGGATATACAAAATGCCCACAACGCTAAGAAATACAATCCAAAACACTCCTCTGTAGGCAAACAAGTCCACTTAGTGCCTGGCAACGAAGACGCGTGTTTCAACAAACTTGGGAACACCAAAACATGTTATAATATCGCACACGAGCTCAAACCAGAGCTGTAAATATGTCACGACTAGAATCTGCCAGATCTAACGCTCTCAGTCTGGCGCACTCTTCAACTTGGATGTCCAATTGATGACGTTGAGGAACCCTGAAAGCAGGTAGCCAGATCTAGACTCCAGATTCGATCTACTTGTTCCAAACGTTCGCTAAAACGCCACTAACCGCCCAACGGAGCGATGTGTACGCTAGAGCAAGTCAAAGCCTCAGCCTAACGAGACAGCAGGCAGGAGCTGCTCACGCGGGCGGTTCGCGCTGCCTGGACTGGGAGGCACGGGCTCTAGCGGGACAGGGCTGGGGGCTGGCACCGCTCACTGTTAGGGGGATGATGAGTATAGTACTGCCAACTCCCTAGAAATTTGAGTTTCTAGAAGTAAGCCCTAATAATGTAGTGAGGACTGGCACCTCCTGTGTTGATGTAATTATTTTAGAACTGATTTGTTCCTGATTTTGTCATACAAGTACTATCTGATTTGTTTTATTACATTAAACAATCGCCAACTTCAACTGTGATACGTAAATCTAGTACATA
>RQTK01000754.1:9512-24512 GCA_003991915.1 Elysia chlorotica
TCTCTTTCTCTCTCTCTGTCTTTCTCTCTTTCTCTCTCTTTCTCTCTCTTTCTCTTTCTCTCTCTTTTTCTCTCTCTCTCTCTCTCTCTCTTTCTCTCTCCCTCTCTTTCTCTCTCTCTCTCTCTCTCTCACTCTCCACAGACTTACTTAGCACGGTATTAGTGGCATTCAGAGGTAGAGAAGAGAGGAGAGAGAGAGGAGGGGGGTGAGAGAAAGAGAGACAAACAGACTGTCAGATAAAGATAACGAGGCAGAGAGAGACATAGAGAGAAAGAAAGAGGTAGAGAAGAGAGGAGAGAGAGAGAAGGGGGGTGAGAGAAAGAGAGACAAGCAGACTGTCAGATAAAGACAAAGAGACGGAGAGAGACATAGAGAGAAAGAAAGAGGGAGAGAAAGAGAGAGAGAGGCGGACAGATGATAGAGAGAGGAAGAGGGGCTACGAACAGCAGAAGAATATATATGTTTTTTAAATGTATTAAGTCTTTTAGTGACACAGGCAGAGATGAGGAGACAGAGGAGAAGAGAGAGAGAAAGAGGGAGAAAAAGAGGGAGACAGAGAGAGACAGCGAAAGATAGAGAGAGGGAGATAAGTTACAAAAAGAAAACATGAAAGAGATAGAGAAAGAGAGAGAGGGAGAGAGATAGGGGGAAAGAGAAAGAGACAGATAAAAAGACGGACATATACTGAGAGAGACATAGAGAGAGAGAAAGAGAAAGGGAGAGAGAGAAAAAGAGAGAGGCGGACGGATGATAGAGAGAAAGAGGGGGTACAAACAGCAGTAGAATATTATCTATTATTTGTTTTAATGACACAGGCGGAGATGAGGAGACAGAGAGAGAAAGATAAAAAGGGAGGGAGAGGGAGAGAGAGGGGGAGAGAGAGGGAGAGAGAAGGAGAGGAGAGAAATAGGGAAAGAGAGAAAGGGTAAGAGAGAGAGAAAGAGGGAGAGAGGGAGAGAGAGAAGGAGAGGAGAGAGACAGAGAAAGAGGGAGAGAGAGGGAGAGAGAGAAAGAGGGAGAGAGAGGGAGAGAGAGTAAGGGAGAGGGAGAGAGAGGGGGGAGATAGAGGGAGAGAGAGAGAGGAAGGGAGAGGGAGAGAGGGAGAGAGAAGGATAGGAGAGAGAGGGAGAGAGGTAGCGAAAGAGGGAGAAGGGAAGGTTGAGAAAAGGAAAGGAGAGAGAGGGAGAGAGAGATAGAGAAAGAGGTAGAGGGAAGGAAGAGAGAGAAAAGGAGAGGAGAGAGAGAGGGAGAGAGAATTGATATGTAAACCAAAAAAAAGAAGAAAGAGGTAGAGAGAGAAGGGGGAAAGAAAGTAAAACCTCTAGCAGTTCATTATAGACCAAAATAAGCATACAGACAGACACATAGACTAACATATGGGAAGTGAGACACAGGGGGGGGGGGGTATAAAATGAGACAGACAGAGAGACAAGATAACAAGGTACAGATAAGCAGTCAGGCAAAGACAAATAACAGCAGAACAAAAGAAAAGATAAATAAAATTATAAAGTGGTTGAGTGTAAAAAAGACAAGCAGACAGAAAGATACAGAGAGACATAGGGAGATAGACAGACAGATGGGACAGAAACAGAGGTGATATATATAAATATATATATATATATATATAGAGAGAGAGAGGGGGGTGAGAGAGAGAGAGAGAGAGTGCGTGTGTGTGAGACAGACAGACAGGCAGACATATAAAGAATCAGAAAGACAGGCAGACATATAGAGACAGAGAGAGAGAGAGAGCGAGAGACTTGGAGAGAGACAGACAGACTGGCAGCTAGATAGAGACAGAGAGACAGACAGAGAAAGAAACATATGACAGATCGACATACAGGTACAGACAGATAGAGATAGAGACATACAGTTATAGAAAGACATAGAGAGAGGGATAGACAGACAGGCAGAAACAAAGAGAGAGAGAGACATATAGAGAGAGAGATATGGAGAGAGACAGAGAGAGACAAACAGACATACTGAGAGAGTCACAGACATAGAGGGAAATAGACAAGCAGACAGACAGACAAACAGACAGACAGACAGACCTAGATACAAAAACTGAGCAGTGATAAAACCACAAAGAATTTTTTTTATTATAGGTCTTCAGTAAAATAGCTTGAACGCGAACTCCTACATTTTTCTATAATTGTATTGTTCTCAGTTATTGAAATCTATGCAATAATGTCAATGATGTACACCTACGTGGTCATTTGGCGTACTCGGTTTATTTACTAAAACAGCTTTTTTACCTGTAGATATCATGTAAAATGAAACGGCCATACTACTATGTAATTATTATGAATGGTGCATGTGTTGTATTAATACATTAGCTGATAATCCTAGATAATATTGTAGCATCTTAATTGCCAAGAATATAAAAATAACATTTTTTTTTTTCAAAGCAAATTGTAAGTAGAATGAAATTGAGAAAAATTGTATTTCGTTGACTGACAGCAAAAATTTTCTTTGAATTGCATACCCATAACTTAGTTATTGATTCACGACTAAGCTTAGGGGCTTTCTTCTTTGAAATTTCTTGAATGCCCGTTGGCGGCATTTTGATTTAATCGTTTCAAAGAATGATGAAAGCCTATATTGAGAAAAAATGTCAAGAACACGGTTCATATGTGTGCAAGATAAGAAGCGTTTCATTTGTTTTAACTGTGTATGTGGTTTTTTTTAGTTTGTCTAAGCCACTCTCTCTCTCTCTCTCTCTCTCTCTCTCTCTCTCTCTCTCATGTTCTCTCTCTCTCTCTCTCTCTCTCTCTCTCTCTCTCTCTCTCTCTCTCTCTCTCTCTCTCTCTCTCTCTCTCTCTCTCTCTCTCTTTCTCTGTGATATATAGATGTGGTGCATCTTGACTGTTTACCTTGTAACTCCGCTATCAAGGATATAAACATAATGTTTACGAGAACGACCATGGAAGTCTTTGACTTACTGACTTATCGCCGTTCCGCATCATAGTCGTCAGACTGCAACGCCTCGGCTTCCTTTTGTATTCTTGTGCATAGAATCCTCCACTGATCCTTCTGTTCTGCGATCTTTTTCAGGTCTTTGCAGTTTATAAATGCGAGAAGCGTATTTTGCATGTGACAGGTCTTTTGACTGTGCGGTCATGGAATGATCCCATGCTTTGAAAATTGACGTCACTGTTGAATTCAATAGCAGTGTATGCCCCTATGTAAAAACATCAATTTCCATGATATCAAACGTTGCATCATTACAAAATAATAAAGCTGGAGAGAGACATGGGAGAGGAAAATTTAGTGTAGGTTAACGATGATAAGATAACATCCTTGTGTCGATAGGTTAAGCCTAGATGTCTACAATACTACATGTACGAGAAACATGAAGAACGACTGGAGTTATGGAATGTCCAAGTTAAGTACGCCTCCGCTGAACTATGTCGATTTTGAAGGAAGAATGTGGAGGTTTAAAATTATTAATTAGGCATTGAAGTTTTATCAAAAGCATTTTATAAGTTCAATATCGTTACGTAAAATCGGTTGTGTACCATAGGAAAGGTAAAAAAGATTATCAAATTTACTTTAATGACTATGGTGTAAAGTATGATAAATAAAAAGCTATATCTTTATATACAATTTGAAACTATTATAACCATACACTTAAGTCCATAGATATCAAGTTGTAATAATAAAAAAAAGACCTAAACACCGTGCCATAAAAGCTTCACAACTCAACACGAAGGATACGCTAGGGCCATTTCTTAAACTTTTTGAATAATTTGGCGAATAATATATATGCATATCTTTGTTGGCCATGTCATGCATGGGCATAGATTGTTTGAAAACCTTCCTTACAACTAGAAGAATGATCGGATTGAATATAAGAGGTAGAGACAGAGAAAAGCTCTAAAGCGGACCAAAATGAAATAATAAACTAGTGGAAGCAAAGCAATCAACCAGTGGGAAAAATAACGTGAAGCCAGAGAGATGTGGAGAGACACGGTTAATAACGCCAAATGGCATGGGAATATCCAATATGCAATGCACGATAATGAAACAGTTGTTAATTCCCAGATTTTTTTTTTACGATGCGGACGATGCGCCAGATGAAGTTTGAACCTGGGCTGGGAGCTTGTCAGTGGAGGGCGCTACCAACTGAACAATATGAAGATGTCTAAGATGCGACCCAGCGTCGTATTTACTGAACAAGGTACAGTACTAATAGCTTGCTGCATCATACACATTAAAAATAAGAAACAACAAGAACGCCACATTGGTTGTATAACTTTCTATCTCGTATCTAAAATAGAGAAGATTCGGAGTATTTTGGAAAACAGATGGGACGTTAAGAAAAAGAAGAACTCTTTGATCGTAGAAACAAAAGCTCTTTAGCCAAAAAAGTCCCTTAGCTTCAAGAAATAGCCTCTACGGCGACGGCATGCTAGAACGCAATACCCGAAACTTGGCCGATAACATTGCACTGATAGATAAGGTAAATTTGGTCCTATACTCGTTAACAAAGTGTTGGTAAACCAAGAGTTGGTTCCTGATTGTACTAGGCAAACAGCATAAAGTTTTGTGAGGGAAGTTGCTTTTAACTACATCGCTGCACTTGACTCCTGCGTTTACCCAACCAGTAGATTAAAAGGGACAGCCACAAAGTTATTTTCACCTTACTCCGTCAGTTACTAGCATCATTATTTTGGTCCCTAAGTCTAGGTTCGCCTGTTAAAGCCTCTATAGTTTTTGGATTGCTTTTCTGTATCCCAACCAGTAGATGAAATATTCGGTGGCTAGAGCGTGGATCGAACCCGCAACGCTTCTATGGAGAGCCGTATGCTATGCATTTTGGATGCACGACCGTGCAAGTGTAAACTTTCAACAAAACTAAACCCTGCGGATGTATCGATTTCCCTACACAGCTGGGTGGGTCGGTGCGATGGGATTATGGCAATTAACGAGAACCCAATCACCCCCCTGACACACTGACTTCCTAGTAAAACAATGGAAAACTTAGACGACGTGAAACAATATATCACACCAAATTACCGTTCCTACCAAATTTCGGTATTTGGTTGGGAAAAGTAATTTGCTGGGATATATTGTTTTTTGCTCGTATGTTTATATAATTATGATATATAATCGGATTTCTGTTTTCCCTTGGTATGGTTCTGTCTTCGTGTTACACTTCTTCTTTTTCGTTAATTAGAAAACTCATTTCTAATAACGTAACTAGTAGGCTATAATTAGCTCATTACTCTAATCCTGTTACATATATAAGGTAAATTCACTTACTGCACTTCCTGTGGTTTTTAATTCAGTAGGCTGTGCAAGCCTTTTCGGCTGCTTAAAAATTTATTGTTTTAGCTATAAGGGCGATATATATCACCTAAAAAGAGCTTTTGTGAAAGAAACGGAATTTAGGATTCATTTCTCGAAAGTTTAGTTCCTAAAACCATCTTTTGTGCAGGTCTCTGTGGTTTGTCCAGAGAAAGGATCTTTTTGGCAAATCTTAGAGATTTCGCAAATCTTTGAGGTTTTTGCAGATCTTTGAGGTTTTTGCAGATCTTTGGGTTTTTTTCGGAAAAGCAACGCTTGCGTGGATCTGTTAGATTTGTCCGGATTTGCAGCACTACACAGATCATTCTCTCCGTGCGGTTTTGTTAAATTTACGAGATTGTGCGGTACACGCAGGATTATTTACAAGCTCCTCAATGGCTCCTCAGGAACAAGCAAGCTCCAGCCAACAGGACGACGCTCCGCCCAAGACGCCGAATGTCGTGGAGCCGTACCAGGGCGAGGTGGCGATCTGTGGCCTGTCGGGCCGGTATCCCGAGTCCGCCAACGTTGGGGAACTCGAGTACAACCTCTTCAACAAGATCGACATGGTCACCATAGACAACAGGCGCTGGGAGCCAGGTAATGCACGCCTTGCGGTATCACGGGGTGATAACAGGTGACGTAATCATGATCCCCTGGGATACGGGGTTTTGTGATCGTTCGTTGGCTCCGTAAGTCTAGGGTGGAGCTATCATTCAACGTCGTTCTCTTTAGAGGGAGGCAGAGAATTCTCCACCTCTCTCCGGGTTTAACGTCTCCTAGGTTCCCCTAGGGGGTCCTATACGGCGAGATTATGATTCAACGTCGGTGCAGATTTCCTTACATATCGTCTACGTTTTTGGCAAAATTCCCGGTATCACAAGACCTGCAAAAGGTCTAACCAAACGCAAAGCTGCGAACTTCATCATTTATAAAATTATTTAATGTGGCAACACACAAAAGAGTGTTAAAATACCTCAAAATTGGCAGCCCTGCAGAATGGACCGATGATATCTTATTTGAATGTTCATAAGATGCTTACAAGTTTGTTTTATAAAGTTTTACCCTTTCTTCCGAAAAAAAAATCGCTGCACTTTTAATATCAGTCGTTTAAAAAAAAATTAAAGTTACACCTTTACAAAATGCTTGATATGGTAAAGGGACCCTAAGTTTATGGTAAAATCCCTTAATATTTAGCTAAACATCAAACCTCGGACATCGTGCTTATCAGTCTGGAGAACTACCAACTGAACCACTGGGTTCTAACGCCGCGGCGAGCGCACTATTTTTCCCCAAACAAACACCAAAACGTCTCGGTGCAATGAAAGAGTATGAAATAGTGACAGGTCTCACGAAGAACTATGAATATATGGTTTAAGTTAATTAAGGCAATTGCTACCTTCTTTAAATGTTAACCCCAGTAAACACTCGGTTTACACATTGTTCAACCGCCTAAATTTCAAGGAAAAAATCGAGAAATCGAGTTTGCACGCGCCACACAAGCTCCCTATATGAATATCACTTAGCTCTTTGAGCTCTTTTAGTGAAACGTCTCATTAAATCTAGAGTCTGTGATGGAACTCTCACTGTCAACTCTGCACATTTTTTAAAATAATACATGATAATAATATCATGAGCCGCCGTGTCTTTACGCTTAGCCTTACATAAGTGGTTCAGAGACGCTGAATAAAATAGACGAATTACAAGGACTTTCCGACTTGCCTATCAAAGGCGTGTAAAAGACTCTAGATTGTGAAAGACGAATCACAAGTACAGCCTCCAATGTTATTTGCTACGTGGATCTAGCGGGACGCCTGCTCACTATAATTATAATCAAATAAGGGCGGTAGTAGAATTAGGTCAAAATTTCAAACTAAGCTTTAAAGAAGGAAGTTACCGCCCCCCCCCCACCCCCAATCAATTATTACTTCGACCACAGATACCGTAAATTATCGTGAAAATCGTTACTACAGTTCAATCTATGGTAGGATTAGGTCGCACATATGCCCACACAAATTGCCATCAAATTGAAACAATTAACCAGTACCAAACAACTGTACACAAATAAGTACCAATGTGTTTTGGCCGTAGAGTTGCCATTATGGAAGTTCTCCCCAGTACTATTTGACGCCACCAAATATTGCGCCGACGCGCCAATATGTAATGCCTGCCTAAAGAGGGTTCTAAAACCGCGAAAACAAATTAATGTGCATATGCATGACTGTGTTAAAAATGCAACACAAGCCATTGTTTTAAAAGGCAAAATTATTTTCCGAATTTTGGGAGAACCTGTAAAGTATCGACCATTAATAGTACATTGTGGGTGTATTTCTTTGATTAGAATGTACAATATATTTACGTCAGATTTTTTAAAAATATGGCAGTGTTTTACAATTACGAGTTTCGATAAATGTGAAAGATCGAAAAGTGGAATTTTAATAATTAATGTGTTTGGAAATAGAAAAATTCCAGACTTTGATTAACGGTTAATTGTTTTTATCAATAAATATTTTAATTTCTTCCAAATACTTTAATGTTATTTTCAATGTATGCAAATTTTGCGATTTGAGAAATTTAAAAACCATAAGAATATTTTGGGCGTAGAGCAAATTTGGTTAATATAACTAAAAGGCGATGTAATTTCGCCTGATTTGAAACATTAAAAAAGCCTCAGCGGATTTTGAATATAACGTTTATAACTTCCTAAAAGTAGGATGAATGAAAAGCTAGTTCAAGCATTCTTATGCAGAAATCGAGCCTACTTTTACAATAGATTGATATGTTTTACTGCGTACTTTAGTTTTATGTCTGCATTACGAGGCTAAGGGCTTACAGAAAAAGAAAATATTTCGAATTCGTAATTATCCGCAGGAAACAGTTTTAGAATGTGCATAGACATTGAAAACCTTTTAAAAAAATCTCGTTTTTGTTCCGTTCATGTAAAAATGTTTTATCATTTTTTGGTATTGAAGTAATTTGTGTCCCATTTAAAATTCCCTTTTAAACACTTTTGTAATCAATGCAAAAAGCGCTAACACGAGTCATTGAAAACTGACCAAGCATTTATTACACATAATTATAACCTTAACCACCATTATAATAATGTTCTTCTTTGTTGAAACCTATGCTATTTTTTATACATAATGTCTTAAAAAGAGTTAATGAATATATATTATGTAAAATTTAGATCCATGGATATATACAAATGAACGTAGAAAGTGGCACATAATAAGAGCTTCGTATGTCTGTTTTTTTTTTTAATGTTGTAAAATAGAGAGCGTATAAGAACACCAAATTTAAACAGCATTTATCAGCACATTGTTATTTTGCTACACCGTAGCAAATATTTACCAAAAGATAACGTTGTATATGGTTTCATTTAAACTGTAATTGATTTTATGATATTGAAAAAAAATGTATAAAGTCCAGTCTGTAATGTAAGAAATAAATGCTATCACAAAGCGCTCACGTTAGAAATTTTTAAAAATGTGCATGAATGTTTGTTAGCATGCTAGTTAAAGGAACCAGCGCTGTTAATTTCTGAACCGTGTTTTACATTGCTTTGATTAATCTTAAGAGATTAAAACAGCAACAAATAGTCACGCCATTTGGTTCCGTTTTTCAAAGTATATAATAGTGATAATATAGTAGAATAGAATTATAATACTTTTCCTTCCCCTTTATATCCCTGCACAGTTCGAAAAAACTGGCCTTTATGAGTACTTTGTAAAAGAAAATCAAGTCCGACTTCTCTTTGTTGATAGCGGGTGCCTAGCCGCAGTGCTCTTGACTGTCTAGTAGCATGTCTGCGGTTCAATCCCGATATGGTGATCGGCATTTTACTTTACGGACTAATGCAACCTCCTCGTGAAGAATTTTTAATGATTTTCAGGGGACATAAATTATGAGATATAACGTTTTCTCCCCAAATAGCAACATTCTTCTAAAACTTTGGTAACATCCAGGTTTGTGGAGAAAACAGAGCTTAATGTCATCTTTGTTTCATGTAAATTCTGTTTCTAATATATTTCCGTAACAATTTTGAAATAATTAAAAAGAATCATCACTCGAAGATTTAAAAAAATTCTGTATCGTAACTGACAGTATTTTGTTGTGACTAAAAGAAGTAAACAAATTAATTCGCACTATGTTGTTGTGTTCACTTTGATGTTTTTGCTGCTGCTTTTGTTGTTGTTGTTGTTGTTGTTCTTCTTCTTCTTCTTCTTCTTCTTCTTCTTCTTCTTCTTCTTCTTCTTCTTCTTCTTCTTCTTCTTCTTTTTTAATAATAAAATAACTATGAAAGTTTTGACGACTAAACAATAATTGCTCTCTTTCTCTCTCCATCTCTCTCTCTCTCTCTCTCTCTCTCTGTGCCTATCTCTCTTTTTCCCCATCTCTCTCTCTCTTCTACCTTTGTCTCTCTCTACCTCTTTCTTTCTCCCTCTCTCTCCATCTCTCCCTCTGTCACTCTCTCTCCCTCCTTCTCTCTCCCTCTCTCTCTTTCTCTCTCTCTCCCTCTCTCTCTCCCTCTCTCTCCCTCCTTCTCTCTGTCCCAGGTGAAAGCCTTGAGAGTATGAAGGGAACCAGGACCGGCGTGTATATCGGAGTGTCCAACAACGAAGTGGACACCGCCTACATGAAGAACTGGACAGACGATGACGCCTACATGGTCCAGGGGTGCCACCACTCCATGTACCCAAACTGGATATCCTTCTTCTTTGACTTCTCAGGTGAGTGGGGTATGCGGTAGTCATTGGGTTAAACAGCGGCTTTCGATGCAAGATGTCAGTGGTTCGAGCGCTGGTCTAGCGTGTAAGTCCTACTAGTCGTGTATGTGTCATTTTCATGGTATCCCAGCACTGTCTGTGTGTGGCAGAACCTAAACTTGTCAGACTTGAGTCTTGATGCTCGTCTACAATATAGCCTATATAGTGCTGACGTTGGTCGTTAACCACCAACAGGTGAGTGAAAGAGGGAGGGGGTGCTACTTCTCCAGGTAACTCAAGGATATCTCCTTCTTTTTCGACCTCGTATGTAAGTTGAGGGCTGGAGGGGAGGATCATTGATTCCTGAGCTGAGTGAAAGAGGGGGGGGGGGATGCTACCATTCCACGCATTCCAACCGGATATCTCGATCTTTATCTTCTTTGATTTGTCAAGCTGACATTTTTTCATTTAAATTAAAAAACATTTTTCTATTCCAGATCCTAGCACAGTCTATAACACCACTTGTTCCACCAACCCTTTTAATGTTTAAGTCAACTATTTTCATGTTTCATATGACCAATATAATTATCATTCTTAAATAAATTTCATGCTTCTGTTCTAGGACCCAGCACCGCCTACAACACGGCGTGCTCCACCAGTCTTGTATGTCTGGACGCGGCCGAGAGACATCTCCGCATGGGCGTCATAGACAACGCCATCGTTGGTGGCAGCAACTTCATCTACAGGCCCGCCACAACCAAACTGTTCATGGGCATGAACTTCCTGGGATCTTCAACATGCAAGGCCTTTGACGAATCAGGTGAGAGGGACTCATGTATACGCTGAAGGATAATGATATTTGAGCGATAACCTTTATTTGTGTTTTTTTTTGTAGAAGTAGCTTTAGTAGTAGTAGTAGTAGTAGTAGTAGTAGTAGTAGTAGTTGTAGTAGTTGTAGTCGTAGTAGTAGTAGTAGTAGTAGTAGTAGTAGTAGTAGTAGTAGTAGTAGTAGTAGTAGTAGTAGTAGTAGTAGTAGTAGTAGTAGTAGTTGTAGTAGTTGTAGTCGTAGTAGTAGTAGTAGTAGCAGTAGTAGTAGTAGTAGTAGTAGTAGTAGTAGTAGTAGTAGTAGTAGTAGTAGTAGTAGTAGTAGTAGTTGTAGTAGTTGTAGTCGTAGTAGTAGTAGTAGTAGTAGTAGTAGTAGTAGTAGTAGTAGTAGTAGTAGTAGTAGTAGCAATAGTAGTAGCTGTTATAGTAGTAGAATAAAGAAGGTTCAGGGAACACAGAGCACACGGAGTAGCACTAATAGCATCGGCAGCGGTACTATGGCCCTCAATATGGTCATTATTAACCCCATCACCACTATCCATGTTTCAGGAGACGGCTTTGTGCGCGGAGAGGTGGCCTCAGCCATCCTTCTGAAAAAAGCCGACACAGCCAAGCGGGTTTACTGCACTCTGGTTGGCTCTATGCTCAACAACGACGGCAACCAGACGAACGGTACGAAACAGAACAATACAAAATGACAAGCCCTAATCATACCAATAGGAAACATTGCTTTGGTCGTACATTGTACATTTGGAACGATATGCTTCATTTTAACAACATTAATATCATGACAGTATTGCATTTCTAGTTTACTCAAGATATTAATCTATTCAACTATATGTTTTAGTAAATATCTTAGCGCAAATAAAAACGTATTATTTTGCTTGTATCTATAAACATAACGCCCCTTTTTGCTTTCCAACTTCACCTAGGTATTCTGTATCCGAACAGCGAGGCCCAAGAACAACTTATGACGGATATCTACTCAACTCACAAAATCGACGCGAATGAGGTCGGTTCGATTACTTTGAGATCGTTTGCTATTGCGCTAAATTAAAACAAAAAATAGAAAGTTTAAAGCCAGGAATAATTGTAAAACTTGATGTAAGAGAACGAATAGAACTTGGAGAATACTGGTTCCAAGGATACCACATTGAAAAACTTATATGGTACTGAGGCAAAAAAGAATAGTACTGAGTACACATAAACTGCACGGCTTAATCAAGCATTTATAATACAACATCGGGTACGCAAACAGAAAAAATATCTAGATCTTTTACAAGATGACATTGTGTCATTTACGCTGCTTGAATATCTCTAACATATTTATAAATAAATATTAAAAAATTTTACAACGGTTTTGTAAAATATTTGTTTCTTTGTTGTTGTTGTTGTTGTTATTAATCATACTTCACATGGTTTCAATAATTATGAAGCAAAATTATTTCAGGAATTTCCGGATTTTTTAGAAACTTTAGTTACCAATTCGGAGATCTAGTGACAGAGAAACTGACTAGAGAATACTTTCCGCCATGGTATCCCCAGGTGAAGTACTTTGAGTGCCACGGCACGGGAACCCAGGCTGGGGACCCTAACGAGACGCGGGCGATCTGTAACGCTGTCTGCAAGGGCAAGAAAGACCCGCTGCTCATCGGCTCGATCAAGTCCAACCTGGGACATGGGGAGACCGCCTCGGGTGAGTAGCCATTCAGACCACAGGATGTGGAGTTTAGCAGAAGCATAAACATGACATAAAAGTCATCGAAAAATGTATACGGTCGAAACGAACTTTCTCTTTACATGACAACATGCTGAAAACGTGTTCACGATTGATATTTTTCCTAGTTCGACGCGCATGAAAAAAATACCTACCCTATTCCTGTTCCATAAAATAACGATACTTAAGTTTCCCGAAACTCGCCGCCATATTGCATTAGACAAGCACATTTTTCGGAAAGAAAATGGATGCTTTTTGTATACTTTCGAAGAACTGTTTGTGCTTCTGAAAAACTCCATATCCCATGGGTCAGTCAAACCCATGTCTAATGTTTGCTTCAGGGAACATGGCGACAAAGAGCTTAGTATGTAGTACTCTTGACCAAGAAAGATGAAATCTCAGATTTGAACCAGGGTTATTGATTTCTCAATGCATCATTACTGGTGACTTTACCGGTTTCAGCTTGTATTCCACCTACATTTTACAAATCACCTCTATGGCATATTTATGTTTAAATGAAGTAAGAAACTATAATTACAAGTTCAAGATAATAAAACAGAACACACGAGACAGGGCAGAGATACCTGGACTCTTCTGTCTCATACGGTAACATTATACTGACACCGACCCAACCAGTTACAAGGAACGAAATCGGTGAAACAAATTTTTGAATGATTTTTTAACTCTCTACCGCTTGAGCCAGTTCACCCCTGCCCCTCTCAGATGGCAAACCGTGTCGCTTGTATTCAACAAGTCCCGAGTTCAAAAACTGCCATGGTCCTCTTACTATAATATCCTTTTTTCACTATCAGTATAATGAGACCAACTGACACAGAAGTCCTGGTATTGCCACTTTGTCTCTGTGTTGCATAATATAGTATTGACACAACACGATATTCTGGACCCGCCCAAGATATATACCCAGTATCTGAAGCTTGAGGCTAAGAAACCAAAAGAACCCTCAAACAGCTTCCAATCTTCCAATATTCGACAGGTATCAACGGGATTTCCAAGGTGATCATCACCATGCACTCGAGGCAGATTCCCCCAAACCTTCACTTCAAAAATCCCAACCCTAAAATCCCCGGCCTGTTTGACGGGAGGCTCAAGGTTGTCACGGAGACCACGCCTTTTGACGGAGGTCTCATCGCCATCAACTCTTTTGGCATGGGAGGGACAAACGCTCATGCCATCTTCAGGTATGTGGTACATGCTGTCTTTTGTAAATGAAATCTTGCAGATTTGTTATTGTTTAAAGTTTTTGATCCCATCAAGTTTTCTCTCTGTCTCTCTCCTTGTCTCTCGATCTTTCTCTCTCTCTCTCTCTCTCTCTCTCTCTCTCTCTCTCTATCTATCTATCTATCTATCTATCTATCTATCTATCTATCTATCTATCTATCTATCTATCTATCTATCTATCTATCTATCTATCTATCTATCTATCTATTTATCTATCAAACTATCTCTCTTTTCATTTGGATTTCAATATCAAATTATCTCTCTCTATCTATCCCTCTTTCTCTCTCTTTCTCGCTATCTTTCTATCCATCTGCTCTCTCACGAGGGTTTAACTCCTAGATCTCCCCATAAAATCCTATACGGCGAAATATCAAATTAAGAAATCTATTGCCAATGTGTAATATTTAGTGTAAACGCTTTGCCTCCATTTTACTGGTAGGACAAAACGAGTCATTTCCTCGTTGCTGAGCATCAATACCATGATCAAAACTTTATCTTGAACAAAACAAGGGGCGCAGTCTAATAGCTGAGCCACTAATCTTTACTATAATCAAAATTATATCTTGTAGGAATACAAAAAGGTCGCAGTTTAATATGGCATTGCTTTTGTATAACTACGTCTCTATGAAGCCAAACTTTCCAAAAAAAACAACGCGTCATTTTGCTCCACCCAGATCGTTTGACAAGAGGGCGGAGCCTCACCCCGCCAGCGACAAGCCCCGCCTCTTCACCTACTGCGCGCGCACAGAGGAAGGTCTGCAGAGGATCTTCGAGGAAGCCCACAAGCATGCGTCAAACGTGGAGTTCCATGCGCTGTGCCAGGAATCAGCCAACACAAAGCCCAAGAGTTTGCCCTACAGGGGAGCGACCATCCTTAACGCAGAGGGAGAATACACAGAAATTCAGGTACCTTTAAGCCAGTACACAAACAAAAGCTCACATGAGGCCGTGCTTAGTCTATAAATAGAATATAACTGGTTCTATTTATCTGTTGTCACTACTTTAATATCTCTTTAAACTAGCGGTCATTCACTGCCACTAGATATATCCCAGAAAGCTTGATTCCACTCCTATTCCACGTACCTTCTCTCTCCCCGAGATATACCCCACCAATCTTGAAATCACAATATTATCCCACGCTCCTTCTCTCTCTCCCAGAAATGCCCCAGCAAGGCCCGCGAGGTCTGGTTCGTCTACTCCGGTATGGGCAGCCAGTGGGTCGGCATG
>RQTK01000754.1:27012-45475 GCA_003991915.1 Elysia chlorotica
TAGTATAATATAATACCTCCCCAGAGCTGACCTGGGAGGAGGCCAAGCGTCTGTGCCCTCCAGGCGTGGTCGCCGCCTGCCACAACAGCCAGGACAGTGTGACCATCTCTGGCGGGGCTCAGGAGATGACCAAGTTCATGGCCGAGCTCTCAGCCCAGGGGGTCACCGTGAAAGAGGTCAACAGCAACAACATCAGCTACCACTCATCTTTCATGACGGAGCCCGCAGCGTATCTCAAGAAAGGCTTGGAAAAAGTGCGGCACTACTTAGAATGATATTGCATGTAATAAGCCTAGGGCTAGGGTCGCTAGTACAGTAGTTGTTGTTGAGTTGTTTAAATGTCCAATATAAGCAGTATATAAGATTTATTGTGAACGGACTCTGATATTGATGTTTGCAATTTTATGTGCTGCCTGACACGAGACAGTGCGGGGAAATCATGACTTCTGTCTCAGCCGTTCACATTAAACTAATACCGACCCAACCAGTAGGGAGCGAAATCGCCAGGATTCGAAGCCTGAACCTTAGGCCGATGATTTACTCCACGGCGACCGCGTCCCCCATTGCAATTATAGCATTTCAGTATACTTACAAGACGTTTTAAGATGAAAGACTAATTGGCTTGTTACAAGTTTTATGGTACGGCAATGTTGTGCATACGACTCCTAGTGTAGTAGGTACAATGTCGCCGTAGCTTAAGACGCATTTAAGACTTCTTATTCTTGTTTTGTTACGACGTATCGTATGCTACGGCGAAGTTGTACTTACATGCCCTAATGTCTAAAAATTCCACGTTTGTATGTAATTGTCACTTTATACCCATTAACTCTTTTGATATTTTTGTTTCTTATATGATAATGGCGGGTATAAAAGATACCCACACCAAACACTAGCTTAGGTTTAAACACTTAAAGTCCACCCGTCAATGGATAAACTGCATCTGCATTATAGATCTTTTATAAACAGGGGCAAGATGGCTGAACAGTAGACTGCGCAGATATTTTTAAGTAGTTCACCGATTCGGTGTCAGCTCGAAACCCTTGTTCTGTACTAGTTGGATTGATGTCAGAAATGAGTCCCTGCCCCTACCTTTGCCTCTGCCGATGACATAAGTCCTCGCTCTACCTTTGTGTGGCAGCCCGTAAAATTGTCAGAGCGTTGGTTTTGTGATTCTTTGTTTATATAGTTATCTTTTGGACTGTGGGCCTTAAGAAACGATTAAACCAAAGAAAACATAGTGTGTACAATAACCTGTAGTAGTACATGTAGTAATATAATAAATTCAAAATAATAAATCATCGAGAGCCTGAAATAATTATATCATATCATACACCAAGTCTTGTCATAGCAAATGGATAGGATTTAGATTGGGAACAATGAAAGCTAGCGTCCAGACAAGGTCTCACCATTCCCGGACCCCCTTCCAAAAAAAACAAAAACAAAAAAAAACCGCACACACACAACTATCAATAAACTAAAACATTTATCCTGTTTCAACATAATCTCTCTAGGAAATCGTGCCCAAACTCAGAAGTAAGAAGTGGATCTCCACCTCCATCCCTGAGGAAAGATGGGAAAACCCCAAAGCCCCCCCCCCTCCAACCACCCAACCACATACACACAAACACAACTATTAATAACCTAAACCTTTTGCTTTTTCGACATAATCTCTCCAGGAAATCGTGCCAAAGCTCAGAAGCAAGAAGTGGATCTCCACATCCATCCCTGAGGAGAGATGGGGAAACTCCTCCCCCCTCTCCCCCCCAACCACATACACACACACAACTAACAATAACCTAAACCTGTTGCTGTTTCAACATAATCTCTCCAGGTAATCGTGCCAAAGCTCAGAAGCAAGAAGTGGATCTCCACATCCATCCCTGAGGAGAGATGGGGAAACCCGAACCCTCCCCCTCCCCCAAAGCCAACCACATACACACAAACACCTATTTATAACCTAAACCTATTTGCTGTTTCAACATAATCTCTCTAGGAAATCGTGCCCAAACCCAGAAGCAAGAAGTGGATCTCCACCTCCATCCCTGAGGAAAGATGGGGAAACCCGAACCCTCCCCCTCCCCCAAAGCCAACCACATACACACAAACACCTATTTATAACCTAAACCTATTTGCTGTTTCAACATAATCTCTCTAGGAGATCGTGCCCAAACTCAGAAGCAAGAAGTGGATCTCCACCTCCATCCCTGAGGAAAGATGGGGAAAAAAAATTATGTATCTCTGATCGATATTAAGGACATTAATTTTATTAACCTTCCAGGTATTTTATTTCTTAGATATCAATCTCAAATATTCGTAAACATATTGATTCCATCATACTCTACAGCCATCCCGTCTCCTTGTACATCTATTGTAATGTATTACTTATTTGCTATTTCTCTTACGAGATCGCAGGCCTTTTTGTTCGTATTTTCTAAACGAATCGTAAGCTTTCCACAGTGTTGCTTTTACTACCAACAATCATAATTCATTTTATGAATAGATTATTCCAATTGTAATTTGTATATAATTATCTTTAAAATCGAAGCGTCCACACATTTATAGATTCCATCTAACGCCATCGCCAGATCCCGTCTGCGGTTTTTGAAAAATAAAAGGGAAGCATTGGTGCTGTTGTTATAAGAAGTCAGCATGTCGCATTCTCACGCTATTTCTTTATCTGAAATACATACGGTAGACCCATCTCCAGACAGTGTTTTTAAAGTTACCGCCCTATTTAAACGAACTCCTTTTGAGCAAAATCATCCCCGTAACACACCTCACTATTTCAGAGTCCATGATATACCTACATCTTTTCTTCGCCAGCCTGACAAGGAGCTTCTTTTCACCAAAGATCGCCAGATCCCGTCTGACGGCATTGCCATTCATATATTAAACACTTTAGTTTCAATACGCATATATTGTATATTAAACGTACTCCATGATATTAAATAAATCCAATATCTCCTCCCCAGATCCCGTCTAACGCCATCGCCATCGAGATCGCTCCGGCCGGTCTGCTCCAGTCCGTGATCAAAAAGTCTCTGGGCCAGGACTGCACCATCGTGGCGCTGCAGAAACGGAAAAGTCCGAACAACCTGGAGGTCTTCTTCTCTGCCCTGGGAAAGTAGGTCATTGGTATATATGATGACAATGCCAAGGCTTGATTATGATTCGGGTTTATAACAATAATAATCATGTTGATCGAGAGATCAAGAGGGAAGAGGAGAAGAGAAGAGAACGGCAGGAGATGGTATACAATTGTTATTAGGCAGCAATATACCAAGATTTTTTGTTGATTGTCAAAAGCGCAAAATAACTGTTCTTCTATCCATTACCTTTTTAAGCGGCAAACCACCCTCGAAGTCTTAATCCGCATCAGATGGGCCTAGGCTTTCTTGGTTCACCTACTTTTGGAGAAAAAAATCTATATCTTCTGAAGTACGTCTGTCTTTTATCTCTCTTTCTCTCTCTCTCATTTTTCTGGCTCTTTTCTTTTTCCCTATATCTTCTACACTTTGCCTCTGCATCTCATTCTGCCTTTATCTCCACGCCTCTCTTCTCTCTCTCTCCATCTCTCTCTCTTCCCCCAGATGCTACGCTTACGGAGATAAAATTTCTTGCCGTTCTAATATCTGTCCCCCTCTCCCCCTCCCCCCATCTAACCAGATGCTAGCCCATGTCCTAACAATCTTCAATCTACACCCCTCCCCCCACCTAACCAGATGCTACTCTCACGGCGTGCCCATGAACCCACTGGGCCTGTACCCGGCTGTCCAGTTCCCAGTGTCCATCGACACGCCCATGTTGTCCAGCATGGTGTCCGAAGCCTGGGACCACTCGGCCAAGTGGAGAGTCCCCCTGGTCGAAGAGTTTGAGTACGGTTCGGGTTCCTCCTCTGACAACGTCATAGACATCGATCTGTCTGAGGATTCACCGGAAAACTACTTGGTGAGTCGATTCAGAGGGTCGTTAGAGGGTGGTAAGAGGGTGGTAAGAGGGTCCTTAGAAGTCGTAAGAGGGTGGTAAGAGTGTTTCAAGAGGGTCGTAAGTGTCTTAAGAGGGTGGTAAGAGGGTGGTAAGAGGGTCTTAAGAGGGTGGTAAGAGAGTCGTAAGAGGGTTGTAAAAGGGTCGTAAGAGTGTCTTAAGAGGGTCTTAAGAGTGTCTTGAGAGGGTCTTGAGAGGGTCGTAAGAGTGTCTTAAGAGGATTTTAAGAGGGTCGTAAGAGGGTGGTAAGAGTGTCTTAAGAGGGTCTTAAGAGTGTCTTGAGAGGGTCTTGAGAGGGTCGTAAGAGTGTCTTAAGAGGATTTTAAGAGGGTCGTAAGAGGGTGGTAAGAGAGTCATAAGTACAACATCGCGGTAAGCCTTCTTATTCTCGTATTCTTATGACCAGATAAATACAACTTGGACGATCTATTTTTGGCCCAAAGTGACAAAATCACAACTACTTGTTTGATTGATGTCAGTGTAATGTGTTTGAGAGATATAGTCTGACGTGGTTTATTGACTATCTGTTGGCGACGTACGTTAAGACCAAACCAAATTATATGAATTATGATTTTTTAATTAACCCTCTACTTTGCTTAAGTCATTCCCTGATATGATTCTGTTTCTTGACAGTTGGAGCATGCAGTGGATGGGCGCATGTTGTTCCCCGCCACTGGAACTCTAGTTCTAGCCTGGAAGACTCTGGCCAAACTGAAAGGTGTGGAGTTCGAACAACTGGCTGTACAGATGACCAATGTCCAGATTCACCAGGCTCTGTTCCTTAACCCTGGAGGTACGGTTAAAATGACCGTAACAATATTTTTTCTCGTTGATGGTATATACTTGTTGTTGATGTTTTTGAGTTGGTTTAACGTCCAACATCAGCACTATGTATGTAGGCAATACTGTAGACGGAACTCAAGACTGACATCTGACAATTTTATGCGCTGCCACACACGAGGCAGGCGAGTATGCCATGACTCCTGTCTCAGCAGGCCACATTAAACTGACACTGATCTAACCAGTAGGGAGCAAAATCGCCTGGGCTCGAATCCGGACCTTTTGCGTCAGAAGCCGATGTTCTATCCCAGGGCCAATGCGCCCCCCGATCGTATATACAAAAAAGGCTTGTAGTATCGTATTGCTAAACATACCACAGTTAGCCTGTCAATCCAAGATGTCATCTCACCAGTAGAACTGTATCATAACTATCGGCCTCAAGTTTTGTTATTGGAAGTAAAGAGTAATACATTCGTTTGTGTCAAGCCCTTTACTAACATCAACATTAATAAATTATTAACTAAGTTCTTCCTGGTTTGCTTAAGATGTTAAACATAAAAAATTATTTTTATACCTGAAAATGTTTCCATTTTTTAAAGATTATGGTGTTACAATACAAGATATCATCTCACCAGTAGAACTGTATCGTAATTATTCGGCCTAAAGTTATTGGGAGTAAAGAATAACACATTTGGTTGTTCCAAGGCCTTAAGTTTCATAAACACTTCTTTTTAATGATAAATCTCGCCACCCTCATGCGGTTTCTGTGAGGATGGAGCCCATAGATTACTTATTGACTTCCTCCTTGTTCGCCTAGTATGTTAAACATAAAGAAACATTTTTATATATCAAAATCTTGCCACACCGTAGGTAAGATGGCGGTGTCTGTGAGAGTGATGATCAAAGAATGTCCTAGTTCCTCCTGGTTCGGCTACAGGCTGAATAGAAAGAAACGTGTTTATACCTTAAAAATTTTGCCACCATTTGGTATCTGTGTGTTTTACTCTTTAATGTTTGAGTAATGATAAATTTGGCATAAAAAAACATGTTAACTTATTCAACATCCAGGCAAAACGACTGTGTCTAATAGGATGGCATAAAGGTCGTGATGCCCATAGAATATTAATTGAGTTCCTCCTGTTTTGCCTTATGTGTTAAACATAAAGAAACATTTTTATACCTTAACATCTTGCCACCTCCAGGTAAGATGACGGTGTCTGTGAGCGTGATGATTATAGCATATTTGAGTGTCTCCTAGTTTGGCTAAAGGGCTGAATATGTTTATACTTTAAAAATCTTCCACTACTAGTTAAGAGGACGTTTTCTTTGATGTTTGAGTAATAATATGGTTAACATAAACAGCTTTTAACTTAATCAACCCTCAGGCAAGACGACTGTGTTTTTGAGCTTTATTTTTTAATGTTTGAGAAATGGTAAGATTAACATAGATAGATGTTAACATATTCAATCTCCAGGCAAGACGACTGCGTCTGTTAGCGTGATGATCATAGAATCTTGTGTTCTACCTGGTTTGGCTAACAGGATGAATATAAAGAAGCACGTTTATATGTTAAAAATCTTGCCACCATTTGGTAAGATGGCGGTATCTGTGAGCGTTATTCTTTCATGTGTAATTACTAATATGGTTAACAAAAAGAGGTGTTAACTTATTCAAACTCCCAGGCAAGATGACTGTGTCTATGAGTGTGATGTCTATAGAGTATTAGTTGAGTTTTTCTGGTTTAGCTAATAAGATGAACATACTTTTACATATTAAAATCTTGCCATTACCAGGTAAAACGACTGTGTTTGTGAGCGTTATTCTTCGATGTTTAAGTACTAATAGGGTTAACATAAAGAGGTGTTAACTTGTTCAACCCTCAGGCAAGACGACTGTGTTTTTGAGGTTTATTCTTTAATGTTTGAGTAATGGTAGGGTTAACATAAATAGATGTTAACATATTCAATCTCCAGGCAAGACGACTGTCTGTTAGCGTGATGATCATAGAATCTTGTGTTCTACTTGGTTTGGCTAATAGGATGAACATGAAAAAAACATGTTTATACCTTAAAATCTTGCCACAACCAGGTAAGATGGCAGTTTCTGTGAGCGTTATTTTGAGCTTTATTCTTTAATGTTTGAGAAATGGTAGGGTTAACATAAATAGATGTTAACATATTCAATCTCCAGGCAAGATGACGATGTCTGTTAGCGTGATGATCATAGAATCTTGTGTTTACCTGGTTTGGCTAATTGGATGAACATGAAAAAACATGTTTATATCTTAAAATCTTGCCAAAACCAGGTAAGATGGCAGTCTCTGTGAACGTTATCTTTTAATGTTTACGTAATTATAGTGTTAATATATGTTAACTTTTTCAACTTCCAGGCAAGACGACGATGTCTGTGAGTGTGGTGCCTATAGAGTATTATTTGAGTTTTTCTGGTTTGGCTTTTAAGATGGACATAATGTAACTTTTTTACATATTAAAATCTTGCCATTACCAGAAAAGACGACGGTGTTTGTGAACGTTATTCTTTGATGGTTAAGTAATGATAGAGTTAACATAAATAGATGTTAACTTATTCAACATCCAGGCAAGACGACTGTGTCTAATAGGATGGCATAAAGGTCGTGATGCCCATAGAATATTAATTGATTTCCTCCATTTTTGCCTTATGTGTTAGACATATAAAGAAACATTTTATACCTTAACATTTTGCCACCTCCAGGTAAGATGACGGTGTCTATGAGCGTGATGATTATAGCATATTTGAGTGTCTCCTAGTTTGGCTAAAGGGCTGAATATGTTTATACTTTAAAAATCTTCCACCACTAGTTAAGAGGACGGTGTCTTTGAGCGTTATTCTTTGATGTTTAAGTACTAATAGGGTTAACATAAAGAGGTGTTAACTTATTCAACCCTCAGGCAAGACGACTGTGTTTTGGAGCTTTATTCTTTAATGTTTAAGTACTAATGGGGTTAACATAAATAGATGTTAACATATTCAATCTCCAGGCAAGATGACTGTGTCTGTGAGCGTGATGATCATAGAATCTTGTGTTTACCTGGTTTGGCTAATTGGATGAACATAAAAAAACATGTTTATACCTTAAAATCTTGCCAAAACCAGGTAAGACGGCAGTCTCTGTGAGCATTATCTTTTAATGTTTGAGTAAAGATAGTGTTAATATAAATTGTTTAACACATAAGGCAAAACAGGAGGAACTCAATTAATATTCTATGGGCATCACGACCTTTATGCCATCCTATTAGACACAGTCGTTTTGCCTGGATGTTGAATAAGTTAACATGTTTTTTTATGCCAAATTTATCATTACTCAAACATTAAAGAGTAAAACACACAGATACCAAATGGTGGCAAAATTTTTAAGGTATAAACACGTTTCTTTCTATTCAGCCTGTAGCCGAACCAGGAGGAACTAGGACATTCTTTGATCATCACTCTCACAGACACCGCCATCTTACCTACGGTGTGGCAAGATTTTGATATATAAAAATGTTTCTTTATGTTTAACATACTAGGCGAACAAGGAGGAAGTCAATAAGTAATCTATGGGCTCCATCCTCACAGAAACCGCATGAGGGTGGCGAGATTTATCATTAAAAAGAAGTGTTTATGAAACTTAAGGCCTTGGAACAACCAAATGTGTTATTCTTTACTCCCAATAACTTTAGGCCGAATAATTACGATACAGTTCTACTGGTGAGATGATATCTTGTATTGACAGGCTAACCGTGGTATGTGTAGCAATACGATACTACAAGCCTTTTTTGTATATAACATCGGGGGGCGCATTGGCCCTGGGATAGAACATCGGCTTCCGACGCAAAATGTTTCGCTCCCTACTGGTTAGGTCGGCGTTAGTTTAATGTGACTGGCTGAGACGAGTCATGGCATCCCCGCTCTGTCCTGTGTGTGACAGCACATAAAATTATCAGACGTCATTCTTAGGGCCCGTCCACAATATAGACTATAAAATTATAGTGTTGATGTTGGACGTTTAACTAACTCAACAATACCAACAATCAGTATATACCATCAAAGAGAAAAAAAATCCCCATTGTTACGGTCATTTAACCGTACCTCCAGGGTTAAGGAACAGAGCCTGGTGAATCTGGACATTGGTCATCTGTACGCCAAGTTGTTCGAACTCCACACCTTTCAGTTTGGCCAGAGTCTTCCAGGCTATAACACTAGTTCCAGTGGCGGGGAACAACATGTGGAATATTTTCTGATCGATCATTTTCAAAGAATGCACATTTTCTTTACGTATTACTCTTCTTAAATGGCATGTGCCCGGCTTAAAGTGTCTGGGTGCCATACGATCAACGAGCCCAAATCGCTATTATATTGAATATTTAGAAATATCTTTTGTTTTATTGAAAAAAAACACCGCATAAGTATGCAAAATCAGGCTAGATTAGCTAATTAAAGATTATGGATAAGCGGAAAACTGTGTACCTTTTAATCTAGATCAGGAAGGGAATTTTCAAATCTGCCATATGCCGGAATTTTGGACTATTTTCTTATTAAAACCCTCAAGTGTACTGGTTTTTCTCAAAATCGCCAAAACTGCATTATGCGGTTTTTGAAAAATAAAAGGGAAGCATTGGTGCTGTTGTTATAAGAAGTCAGCATGTCGCATTCTCACGCTATTTCTTTATCTGAAATACATACGGTAGACCCATCTCCAGACAGTGTTTTTAAAGTTACCGCCCTATTTAAACGAACTCCTTTTGAGCAAAATCATCCCCGTAACACACCTCACTATTTCAGAGTCCATGATATACCTACATCTTTTCTTCACCAGCCTGACAAGGAGCTTCTTTTCACCAAAGAGATTTACCGGGAATTCCTGCTACGAGGTTATGAGTATGGCGCAGCATTTCAGGGCATCCAAAGGGCTAGTTTAGACGGTACGTTTGAACTGTTGAAATAATTACAGCTTACCGTTTGTTTTTGTTTTGTTTTTTTCTTTTCTTTTTTTGTTTAGGCTCTAGATCTATAGGTATATTGTGTAAGAATCTAGACTAAAATATTTACACAGAGACCGTGCGCGAGACCTTGACTCTGTCTCAGAAGGTGGCATTTTACTGACACCTACCCAAACAATCCTCTCTTGTGTTACTCTCCCCTCTTGTTGTGACTGTCCTATCTTATGTGACTCCCTTCTTGTATTACTCTCCTCTTGTTGTGACTGTCCTATCTTATGTGACTCCCTTCTTGTATTACTCTCCTCTTGTTGTGACTGTCCTATCTTATGTGACTCCCTTCTTGTATTACTCTCCTCTTGTTGTGACTGTCCTATCTTATGTGACTCCCTTCTTGTATTACTCTCCTCTTGTTGTGACTGTCCTATCTTATGTGACTCCCTTCTTGTATTACTCTCCTCTTGTTGTGACTGTCCTATCTTATGTGACTCCCTTCTTGTATTACTCTCCTCTTGTTGTGACTGTCCTATCTTATGTGACTCCCTTTTTGTATTACTCTCCTCTTGTTGTGACTGTCCTATCTTATGTGACTCCCTTCTTGTATGACTCTCCTCTTGTTGTGTGACTCTATTTTCTTGTGTGACTTTTTTATATTACCTGACTCATCCATCTTACGTGACTCTCACCTCTTGTGTGACTATCCTATCTTATGTGACTCCCTTCTTGTATTACTCTCCTCTTGTTGTGACTGTCCTATCTTATGTGACTCCCTTCTTGTATTACTCTCCTCTTGTTGTGTGACTCTATTTTCTTGTGTGACTTTTTTATATTACCTGACTCATCCATCTTACGTGACTCACCTTTCTATACTCCTTACAATGAAGATCTTGAGACAGACGGCCATAGAATCATTCAGTGTCGTGTAACAAAACAAAACATAACAGGGTATTATGACACAATTCATACGTCCGTTCTCGATTACCATTTTGAATTAACAGGCTAAACGTGAAGATGCAGTTATATTTAAAATACTACTGCGAAAAACGAAATAGTCGAGGTTTAAAAATTCTAGTAAATACGTTAGTTTAAAAAGTCAGCCATTTCCTACATCATCCTAATCTCATATTATAGCGTTTCAATTTCTCTTTCCCACTATCACAGGGAATGAAACGCTGGCTGGAAAACGACAAGAACAATGTCCTTCCCAACAAGGAAGAAATCAAAGAAGCCTTGGCGATGGCCAACAAGCATGCCAGCACCCCACAGGCCGCTTCAAACTTCGCCTCAGCAAAGGCGACGCTAGAGGCACTGGTCAACAACAAGAATGGACACCGACTCCCCAATACCTGACTCATCCATCTTACGTGACTCTCACCTCTTGTGTGACTCTGCTGTCTTGTGTGACTCTCCTCTATTGTGTGACTCGACTGTCCTCTCTGGTGTCTTTCCTTTCTCATGTGATTCTTCTCTCTTGTGTTACTGTGCCTCGTATTGTGTGACTTCCTCCTCTTGTCTTAACCTTACATCTTGTGTGATTCTCCTTTTTGTGTGACTTTCCTCTTTTGAGTGACTCTCCTCTCTTATGTGACTGTGCCATCTTGTGTTACACTCCTCTCTTGTATTAATGTCCTCTATTGGATAGTGTACCTTCCCCTCATGCCTGACTAAATTTTTACGTGTGACTCGCCTATCTTAATTGACTTTTCCATCTTACGTGAACGTCCCCTCTTGTACGTTTTTTCTCTCTTGTGTCACTCGCTCCTCTTGTCTGACTCTCCGCCCTTGTCTGTTCCACCCTTTTTTGGTGAATCCCCTCTCTTTTCTAACATTTCCCTCTTGTTTAACCCTTCCATCATGCGTAACTCTCCCCATTTTTATACCCCCCCCCCCTCAGCCACGGATACGGACATCAGGTGGGACGGACGCTGGATCAGCTACCTGGACACCGTGCTCCAGATGTACCTCCTGTCCAAGCCAGGCACTCACCAGGCCCTTCCCACCCTGCTCGAGTCCGTAACGATCGATCCCAGAGTGCACCCGGCCCAGCCTCCAGAAGGGACCACTGAGTTTCAAGGTAAAAGGAGGGGGGGGGTGATTTCTAGGTTGTATATAATTTATGTATACTGCCATATAAATTAAAGGGGTAGAATGTCTTCCTTAGCAACGCACACCGACGATCGATACCAGAGTGCACCCGGCCCAGCCTTCAGAGGGGACTACTCAGTTTGAAGGTAGGGGGTTAACTTATTGGTTATATATATACTTATATATGTATACTGACATATAAATTAAAGGGTAGAATGACTTCCTTAGCAACGTACACAGACGATTGATCCCAGAGTGCACCCGGCCCAGCCCCCAGAGGGGACCACTGAGTTTGAAGATAAAGGGGGGGGGGTAACTTCTTGGTTATATGTATATGTATGCTGTCAAAGAAATTAAAGGGGTAGAATGACTTCAATAGCAACGGACATAGACGATCGATCCCAGGGTGCACCCGCCCCAGCCTCCAGAGGGGACTACTGAGTTTGAAGGTAAAGGTGGGGGGGGGGTAATTTCTAGGTTGTATACATGTATGCTGTTAAATAAATTAAAGGGGTAGAATGACTTCCTTAGCAACGGACACAGCCGATCGATCCCAGAGTGCACCCGGCCCAACCTCCAGAGGGGACTACTGAGTTTGAAGGTATGGGTTCTCTAAAGGGTTTACAGTCTCCTAGGATCCTCTAGGGATTCTATATGGTGACTTACGTCTGACCATTTTTATGGGCTGCCACACACGAGATAGGGCATGGATACCACGACTCCTGTATCAGCCGGTCACATTATACTGACACAGACTCAACCAGCTATTGAAGGTAGGGGGTTAATTTCTTGGTTATATGTGTAGTGTCAAATAAATTAAAATAGTGAAAATGATAGCGATCTTTAATTTAGCAAGTGGAGCGACAGTCTAAGGTGATTGCGAATTTAGGTCAAAAAACTGCGCCGGGTAATAGGTGCTGTGTGTCTCGCTTCAGTTTTGGTAAGCAACTGACAAGCAATATCCATTAGTTACGTAATCTCACCTAGTTTTCCTCAAAAATGACCATCAGTGTAATTTCTACGTCCTGTGTCCATGTCCAGTCCTGCCGGGCAAGTGGGACCCGGTCCTGCAGATCGCGGCCGCGGGGGGCGTGGAAATCCGCAGCTGTCACAGCATCAGGGCGTCCCGCAGGCTCAACCACGACCCGCCCATTCTGGAGGACTTTGCCTTCGCGCCATATGTAGACCCCAGGCCTTCAGATAGATCAGCCGCTGCGGTGACGCCTGCACTGAGGGACTACGCTGATGCCTGTTTTGAGTTTTCTCGCCAGGTTCGTTGTTTCAGAGTGTTCTCTATAGGGTTTAACCTCTCCTAGGTTTATCTAGGGAGTACTATACGGCGATGGGTACTAAGACTTAAGTCTGACAATTTTATGTGCTGCCACACGCGAGACAGGACGGTTCAGATACCACGATTTCTGTCTGAGCTGATCAAAGTGTACCGACACCAGTTACAAAGGAAGAATATCGGACAAATAAATCTAGCGATCGGTGGCTTGGATCCCAGGGCATCCTGATCTGAAGACCAACGCTCTACCAAATGAACCAGTTAGCCCCCGTTTGTCTCAGAGCTGGTTATTCGTTTTTTGTATATAACAAACAGTTAGAGTGCAACCAAATATGGACGAACTGCAAACAATGTAACAATGTGCAGAAATAGTATTTGAATACTAACCTTTCTATACTCCTTACAATGAAGATCTTGAGACAGACGGCCATAGAATCATTCAGTGTCGTGTAACAAAACAAAACATAACAGGGTATTATGACACAATTCATACGTCCGATTCTCGATTACCATTTTGAATTAACAGGCTAAACGTGAAGATGCAGTTATATTTAAAATACTACTGCGAAAAACGAAATAGTCGAGGTTTAAAAATTCTAGTAAATACGTTAGTTTAAAAAGTCAGCCATTTCCTACATCATCCTAATCTCATATTATAGCGTTTCAATTTCTCTTTCCCACTATCACAGGGAATGAAACGCTGGCTGGAAAACGACAAGAACAATGTCCTTCCCAACAAGGAAGAAATCAAAGAAGCCTTGGCGATGGCCAACAAGCATGCCAGCACCCCACAGGCCGCTTCAAACTTCGCCTCAGCAAAGGCGACGCTAGAGGCACTGGTCAACAACAAGAATGGACACCGACTCCCCAAGTAGGCATAATTATCATGAAGCAGAAACGGTTATTATCTACATTAAAGTAAAATTAGATGTGATAAAACGAAAGTTTTTACCTGAATGGAACGATAAAGAGTAGTTTTATGTTGTAAATTATTATTAAATTCAGATGTAACCTGTTAAATTTTGGCATCTCTAAGTTCTAACATCATGCGGATAAACAGACCCCTTTTAATATCACCTCGCAAAAGACAAAACGAACTTCATAATTAGAATAGCATCACAGTCATCTCAATTTAAAGAGACATAATTTCCAATAGTGGTTGTTGTTATATTATGATACACAATCGTGTTTTTACAATTGTTGTCCATTGTTTACTTTTAGTGTGTATGTTTATTACTATAGAGTGTGTTCTTAGCATAGCCATTCGTTTAAACCACGAGAATGCGAAATAGATGTATCTGTATTAAATATGTGTACGTAGGGAGGCAAACACATTGAAAATTAGATGACTTGTGGGTAATGCAGCTGTCTTTTTTTTTGTCAACATAAAATTTGTAAACAATTTATTAAAATATTGGAATTCATCCATTAAATAATTATCGTTAAACCCTGTTAATAGACTGTATACATCTCATTCCTCACTAACAGCCATGGATTATTCGAGATGCTGGACATTGCCTTCAGTGAGCCCCTTGAGGGAGACTACTGGGACAGACTGAGGATGAAACTGCACGATGTCCGGACGTACCTGTGGGATGACCCCATCATTGCCGCCCTGGAGTCCCCGGACATCGTCAAGCTGGTCATGGAAACCGTCTCGGACAACGTGAACCAGCAGGTCATGGAGATCCTGGAGGTGGGCGCGGCCAGAGGACCCTACTACCGCCAGGCAATCCCCAAGGCGCTGGAATATTTCAGCATCAAGGACTGGCAGTACACCGTAGCAGACCAGGGCTTTGTGGAGGACGCGGCGGAATTCCCGGTAAAGATGATGCAATTTGACCCCCTGGACCCGGCAAACTTCCCAGCAGAGCTGACCGAGTCATGTGACCTGCTTGTCCTGAAGTGGAACCTCCAGATGCAGGTGGACCTGGACGCGGCCATTACTGCATTCAGCAAGATGATCAAACCTGGTGGATTCTTGCTTGTGCTCGAGAATGGTACCAGGTAACTTTGGTGTGAACTTAAATATAGTTATAACTGGCCTAGATATATTTGAATATAAAGTTACTATTCTCAAAACCAGTATATTCAGTTTGTCTATCAGGATTTGGCATTGTAACATTCGTCGTATAATATTCTGAGATTTCCTGTGCCTTTGTTATTGAGATAATTCATAATATCAAATATTTTCATTTACGGTTTGCATCTTCAATTATACATTTCACTTATGTATTGTATCTCATTTTTGCATTGTGTCTTCAATTATGAATTGCACTCATGCATTGTATCATCTCTTATGCATTTTATCTCCACTTATGCATTGTACCTTCATTTATGCATTGCATCTTCTTCTATGCATGGAATACTCTAACCATATTATTGCCTTATATCTCACACTGTATCCTTGTCAATCCAGACTGTCGACCTTCTTCCCAATCAAGGCCATCGTGTCGGCCTCTCTGGGCGGGAAAGGAGGGCCAGAGGGAGACCGAGCCATGGGCTGTTTCTACACGGACGCCCAGTGGAGCGCGCTATTCGCCAGGCACGGCTTCGAGCAGATCATGCACATACCGGACGGGATCGCCGTCTCCATGTTCCTCCTGAGGAAGCCTTTCGAACCCAGCGTAGCCCCCATCATTATCAACGTTGACGACCTGGAGTGCTCCTGGCTTGAGGAGGTTCAGGCGAGATGTGCCGAGCTACAAGACTCCCACAAAGATTCCAGACTTTGGCTGGTGGCCAACACAGAACTGAGCGGAGTTCTGGGATTCCTCAGATCCCTCGTTTGGGAGTTTGGCTCCGAGAAACTCCGGTGTATACAGATCGACGACGCGACAGCAGGCCCCAACCCGCCTAAGATATCTGCAGATAGTGCGGATTTCAAGGAACTGGTCAGGAAAGACTTGGCCTACAATGTCTTCAAGAATGGCAAATGGGGAACCTACAGGGGCTTCGTGATCTCTGATGGTGAGTAATGGTTAACTTTGTGATGCTGTTGGACAGTGAGATCAAATCCATGAAGAAAGGTTTAAATATAAAAGCATATGCGTGTTAACGCTTTGGAGTGTCTTAACGTCCTTATTAAGTTTGAATCTTATTAAAATATCATAAGAATCAGAGTTAAGTGGACGTAACAAAAGTAAAAGTCTATGATCTAGCGAGACTTTGTTTTAATAAAAATATAACCATGTTTTTCTTCTGACCAGCTGACCGCCAGAAGGAACGTCCGAGCGAGTACGTGTACGCTGACTGGCTCTCGGTCGGAGACATGTCCAGTCTCCGCTGGTTCGACTCGCCCCTCAAGACCGGACACAACAACGGCATGCTGGGAAGCAAGATGGCGCACAAGCTGGAGACTGAGACATGCTCTGTCTACTACGCGGGTTTGAATCTCCGGGATATTATTTTGGCCAATGGGACTATTCAGAGGGACATTCTTCCCGAAGAGACGTTCTTCAAAGAGGGAGTTCTGGGAGTGGAATTCTCCGGGAGGAATTCATCCGGGAAGAGGGTGATGGGGCTGTGCCCACCTCCCGTAAGTCCCTTGCCATTAAAACAGTTTCAACTACAAAGATAGAGAATTTTGATGCTATGAAGAAAATTGGATAATACGATTATCAATAATTAGAGCTACATACAGTATACATTTTCGAAAGCAAAATTTTAAGATGAATTGATATAATAATCAAAAGAGGCCAGCCATGCAATATTATATTTGTTTTCTCTTTGCCGATTGACATTGGTTTTGATTTAAGCACGCAGCATTGACAATTTTAACAATACTATGTTGCATTTAGAGTAGATAAGTGATAAAACGAACTTAAAAATGATTTAAACTTAATAGTGTGTATGTTTCCAAATATGAAGAATATTACATGAAATAATTATGTTAGTTAGTAAATAGGATAAAAGAGTCTGGTAGATATAGGTTTATGAATTTAAGAAAAGATATTGCGTACACATATTAATTATAAAGCATTAGCCTTTAGGTTTCTTGTGTCGCTGTCAATTTAGAACTTAAAGATGGTCAATGTAATATATTGGATTATGTTTTGTTGCTATAAAACACATAGTGGTGCAATACACAATGATCCATATATAATCATTCTACAACTGAAAGGTTATTTATTTTAACTTAATTATCTTGCTTAAATTGCGATTGTAAAACTTAGTTCAATTAAGTTTGATAGTTATGCGAGTACCCCATCCCATTTTAAAAGGTGGCCACATCTGTTAATAATTTCATTTATTTGAACAGTAGATCTGCTCTGCGCAAACAACATTGGGGTATTTTATTTGCTCTTTCTGTCATAGCAGATTAAAAAAATAATTAAAATACTTGTTTCTCTGCATCCCAGGCATTAGCGTCCACCGTGAAGTGTCCAGTCTCCTCCCTGTGGTCAGTGCCTGACCAGTGGACCCTGGAGGAGGCAGCCACCGTCCCTCTGGCCTACGCCACAGCCTACTACTGTCTGGTCAGCGAGGGTGGTGTCCAGAAAGGTGCAACAGTTTTCATACATGCCGGGGCATCTGTAGTGGGCCAGGTAAAGTTGTCTCTTTTTGAGCCTGGGTCTTATATGTTATTAGATGGGAAGGAGGCAGGGTACCATTTCAAACCTATTCGTTCAAGTTTCAACTTTGACTTGTTAGTCCTCATAAGTTTGTTAAGCTTTATTTATATTATTTGTATTTTAAGATTTATCTGGTATGCATTTGTTATTTTTGTGTTAGATCTATGTACTTGGTTCTGACAACGTTATGAAGCATTTTATTATGATTTATTGTTATTTCACTTTGAGCGGTCTGTTAGGTTTGCATGGTGTATCTGTAACTTTTTATTGTCTTAACGTACATTGAATCATTTCTATACAGGCTTCCATTGCTGTCGCCCTAAGCTACAACTGTGAGATTTTCACTTTGACCAAAAACAGTGATGAGACAGCTCTGCTGAAATCTATGTACCCTCAACTTAATGATAGAAACTTCTGCAGCTCTGAAGACTGTTCCTTTGAAAAATACATCCGCAAAGAGACGAAGGGATCAGGTAAATTGGTTGCATTTAACTACTGTGAACAAAAAATAACAAACATTATCATCATCATCATTATCATCATCATCATCATCATCATCATCATCATCATCATCATCATCATCATCATCATCATCATCATCATCATCATCATCATCATCATCATCATCATCATCATCATCATCATCATCATCATCATCATCATCATTTTGATCCTTATAATTGCAATTTTCTTCGTTGCCGTCAATGATTACAATTTTCATCGGGGCATTTGTAATACGTCTGGCGCAAAGTACCCTTGTAGCATTTCCATCCTCCTCCTCCTTCTCCTCCTC
>RQTK01000754.1:51414-129359 GCA_003991915.1 Elysia chlorotica
GAGGGAGGCATAGTAGAGCTGGTGTTGAGGGTCGTGGGTAAAGTACTCGGTGGGTCATTGAGGAGTGAGTTAGTGGGGCGTGGGACCAGAGATCGTTAGTAAAGTGCTCGTTGAGTTGTTGGGAGGGGAGGGGGGGTCAGTGAACAGGAGGAGTTTATGTTATACGCAATACATTGTTTTATTCCAATCTTCTAATAAAAGCACCAAAGGCTAAAAAAAAAATTTTAATTCCGTTTGAACAAAAAAAGAAAAGCTGTTAAAATACAAGCCAGAAATTCTGAATGTGAATCTTAAACCATAAATGTTGAAATATAATTTTTTTTTCTTTTTTACTTTAACCAGGCATCAAAGATGTTTCCAGCGTTGATGGGGACAAGGAGTTCATTGACATGGGTGTGGATTCTCTCATGAGCGTGGAAATCAAACAGGCGCTGGAGAGAGACGCAGGTCTCGTTATCAGCACCAAGGACACACAGCTCATGACCTTCAACACGCTAAGGTCAATGGTCAAAGGGTCATAGGTCACAGGCAGTGCTCGTCATCAGCACCAAGGACACACAGCTCATGACCTTCAACACGCTAAAGTCAATGGTCAAAGGGTCATAGGGCATGCGCTTTTAGTGAAAAACGCCAAACGGAAATCTACAGCTGCAAGATATATACAGATAATTATCTAAGACAAGACTGACAAGGAAAGGAAGAGTGATTTAGTTTTATTAAAGAAAAGAATATAATTAAAGGGAAGGGAATTTCGATATCGTTTTGGTCCTACGTCATAGTACACTCGAAAATTGGTATTTAGAGATTAAACACACGCATAATTATTATTACAATCATGTTTGTAACGGTTTTCTTTAAACGATTGCATAGAAAGGAGGCTACTTTTTTACCACAGGACAAAAAGCGGTGGGGGGGGCGTAAGACTGTGTAAATATTCATTGACATTACAACTACTGTAAAATATATCGATGTTTATTCATGAAAATATGAAAATTTGAAAGTCGTTTATTCAATTTAAATATTATTAATTGCTAATACACTATCGGCATGGATCTTTTGTCTCTGTGAATTATTCTCGTTTTTCTTTTCTCAACGTCAATGTTATTGTCAACAACTCAGTTGATGTTGTTTTTTAATTTCATAATTTTTATTATTTTCTTTTGTTATTTTTTTCTCGTTTTATATAGAATCCTTTTCCTTGGTTTTATTTAGTTTTATATTGTTTTGGGGTTTATTTTGTGGGATTTTTTGTGTGACAGATTTAACATAAAAAAGGTTTTCGCAGTTTTGGTTTATTAGTTTTTTCAACAGTACTGAATTATATTTTATTTTACCTGTATGTCTTGTACCCCTACCTATTTTAGATCTTTATAGCGGAAACTGCTTTTCTGCGTCAGAAATGCATTGAATTTTCAGATCTGGAACCAGAATATTTTCATTTTATGTTGGGTTTTAAACCATGCAGAGAAATGAAACAATACTACTAATAAAAAATATATAAAATAAACCTATTGGTTTGGTTTCTTTTTTTCGCTTGAAACTTTGAAAGTTATATACAATATATGGGCAAAATATTAAGCTTTATTTCTATTATTTTCATGGTACTGTCTTCATAATGTTTGTTTGTTTGTCGTAAGCGTGGTGTATAGGTAATTTTATGAACTTAAACGTATGTGGGGTAGAATACACAAACAAGACATAATTATATTATGCCTCGTCGTGATAATAGAAGAATAAAAGGGCTTACGGCGAGACGTAAGCTAGGTCATGTTTGTGCATTGTACCCAAATGAGGCAAAAGTTAGTAGACTGCGTGTTAATATGCTTCTTTCAAATATCTCTCTCTCTCTTTATATAACATTTTTTAATTGTGATTCTCTCTCTCTCTCTCTCTCTCTCTCTCTCTCTCTCTCTCTCTCTCTCCTGCACCCTCTTTTCTTTCTCTCTCTTTGTCTGTCCGTGTATATGCCTGTCTTTGTCTCTGTCTCTGTCTCTGTCTGTTTGTCTCCCTCTTTCTCTCTCTAACATTTCTTTTTGTTATTAAGTGCAATTGAGCAAGGGGCTCGAAGTCAGCTCAACTTAATTTTCACAGAAGTTACATCTTACCAAATAATAAGATTACCTGGTTCTTTTTATTGATTTATTTTTTCATGAATTTATTATAATTGAAAATAAAATAGTTCGCTTTAGGATTTTGCGATCATCATATCTAGATCTACTCTTGATTACATCTATTCGTTGTCCATCGTCAAGTCCAGAGTTTCTAGGAAGTCAAAGCGTCATAGACTACCTAATGGCATTGCTACCACTTCGTCAGTTCCACACACTGCCTTTACCGCTGGACTTTAGCAATCTATCTAGATCTAGAATCTTGGCTTAATTGAGCAGTCTATCTGCATCTAAAATCTTGGCTTACTTGAACAGTCAATCTAGATCTACAATCTAGGCTTAACTAATGAAAAATGTTTTATAGATCTAGGTTCTAGATCTAATATGAAACTCAGCATCTTCAGTTTGTGGTTGCTACCAGTTCCACCGCACTACCACTAGCCTAGATTTAGATCTATCGCTGGACATGAGCAAACGCCAGCTCCTAGGCTAGAAGTAGAACGAGCTTCACGATCGCTTATCCAAGTTTCGCATTAGGTCGGATATTTTGTGACAAGTCGGGCAAAAGTCGAGTAAAAAAAAAAAGATCTAAATTATAAAAACTGTCATGATGAGTTGCAAAAAACTACAGGAAATTTAAGAGAGGGGAAACGACTTATCAAAATTACAAGCGTATGTAACTTGCTACTTAAACAAACTTTTAGTTGAATATCAACTATTGGGATTTATTTTGATATTTCAAGTTCTGAACTTACAAAATTAAACAAAAACAAACATTTTTAACTTAGGCAAAGATTATACTGTATAGCCATTTAACCGAATACAAATTTGAATGTCATTAGGTTTCATTTTTTTCCGCCCCCCCCTAACGAAGAAGAAGGGAAGGTTTGTATTATCTGTCTCAACCTATCATCCCTTTCTACTTTAGAAACTCCAACATTAGGTAACCCCATACATAACAGGACCAGCCTAGTAGAAATAGAATGACATAGCAAAGGATCTATCATGTCTTGCCTTCATCCTGAGCTTTTGTCTTCTGTCAACGCCGCCTGTCGCCGTATAGGATCCCCCAGGGGACCTAGGAGACGTTAAACCCGGAGAGAGGGACATAATTCTCTCCCTCCTTCTATAGAGAACTCTAATCATCAGCTTCAGGAGGTAGAATATGTCTATTATTAGGGGTTTGCTATAATTATTTGATTCAACTGTTGCTAGATAGCTGCTGGTTTACGCTACACACCTTTGTAGACGCGTTTTCGCCAGTCGTTTTCGTTACTCGTTCTCGAAATCGAAGTTCGAAATCCTTTTCGTGCACCCATGCACCTCGCTTTGAATTAAATCATATGAGCAGATCTAGATCCCGATCTACGGAGTCATTTAAAATCGCACCGTGGTAATTCGCGATTCGACGCTTAGACGCAGAATATTTCACGTACAAGAACCAAGAAATCGCAAGTAAATACTTACGTTACAACCCATTAGAGCTAGAGGTGAAGTGAGCCAGAGACCAGGAAACTGGGACTCTGGCCTCACTTAACCTCCAACGCTGGTTTAATTTACCACTAATATTAATATTAAAACTAGTTTAGAGATTAAAATAGATACAGCTTTACCACCCCACCCAACAACTTCTTTTCTTTTCTGTTTTTTTGTTTCCTTTAGAGCAGATGCAGATCGTTCCTGAATCCGAATACGCGGATAAAGGACGAACTATTTAGTTAAATAAGTTATTATACCTATCGTTTTCCTTCCCTCTAGAGTTGGAACCCCGTACCCATACCCGTAGATAGGTCGACCATTAAAATAGGCTTAGAAATAGAAAAAAGGTCCCATCCCTGATTCGCATAGGTGGATAAAGAGTAAACTTTTCAATAATTAATATGGATAAAGAGTAAACTTTTATAATTAATATAGTAATTTACTTTAATTTTTCTTTCAATCTATTGAGACCCCTGACCCATACTCGCAGACATAATTTGGCTGCTAAATTAAGTACAGAAACAGACAGAGCTCGAACCCTAAACCCACTTTTGCGGATAGAGGGTGGATTTTGGTATTTAAGTATTTATTTAAGAAAAACTCAACCTTTCTGTTAAACAGACCTCATAATAGTTCGATCCCTGATTTACCAAGGTGGATATAGGGCGGACGATCAGAGGTTAAATTAGAAACAGACCCTATTGCTTAAATTGAGGGACATCGACAAACTTTGAAAATCCAATAAGTTTAAGCTATTACAAGTTCTCAATTTATCCCTACAAGGTGGGTCAAATTTGACCCCTTTCGGCCACTTTTTTTAGTCATAACAAAGGAAGTTTTGGTCTGATTCTTTTAGAATTTAATGAATGCTTCTAGGGCCATAATGGGCACGTTCTTCCCAAATTTGGAAAACATTACTGTGTGAGTAATACACGTGCGATGGTGAGCAGGAAAGTTTCACTATCATACTCTATTGGCCTTGGAGTAAACAACACCGTTGGGTCCCCCCCCCCTGGCTAGCCAGAGCATACCAATCACGTGAACACGTGAACCAGCTCACTCGGTGACAGATCTCAACTCAGAGTCTCACTCAGCCAAGACAAAGCGCTCCCCCCCCCCCCCCCCCCCCCCCCCCCCGCCCGCCCCCCCGCACACACACCACCCCCCCCCCCCCCCCCCCGACACCCAAGGGGCGCGCTGGGGTAGAAAATCGGCTTCCGACGCAAATGGTGGCAAGTACATAAAATTATCAGACGTCAGTCTTGGAGCCCGTCCACAATATAGCCTATATAGTGCTTATGTTGGACGTTAATCCAACTCAACAACAACAACAAGAACCCCCGACACCCACATGCACAGTAACATCTACTCACTGAGTGTGGGGAAATATTGACACTGCAGGTGAATATTTTAATTTTAAGTGAGCGGTTACTGACGATACGGAGGTCTCGTCAGGTGAATATTTGTATTTATGGTGAGTTGTTGTTGAGTTAGTGTTAAGTTGGTTTAACGTCCAACATCAGCACAATATAGGCTATATTGTGGACGGGCCCCAAGACTGACAATTTTATGTGGTGCCACACACGAGACAGGGCGGGGATACCATGACTTTTGTCTCAGCCGGTCACATTAAACTGTCACCGACCCAACCAGTAGGGAGCACCATTGCCAGGGCTCGAACCCAGATCTTTTGCGTCGGAAGCCAATGTTCTACCCCAGGGCCACCATGCCCCTCGTATTTAGAGTGAGAGGAACACAATTTTACTCAGCTTTCATCGGACGATTATTGACACGTAACAAATAGAACAAGTGGCCAACAAACAAACATATTTCGAGGATTTGACCTCGAACTCGACCAAAAACTTGGCACAATAATTACAGGTGAACACACCAGAAAACTGATTGAGGGTAAACAAAACGAAATGAACATCCTCAAAAGCCACACGCTGACTGTGGTCAGTTGATGAGTATGACGATGGTAAAAAAACACTTAATTTATTTATGAAATGTGTATAGAAACTTACTTTAAACAGCACCGTTTTACAAGGGACACTTGGAATTAAATAAAAACATACATGTTTAACTTATGCAATGATTAAACTATACAAACTTTTTACCAAACACATATTTTGGATGTCATTAGGTTTCATTTTTTTTAATCATGAGCTTCAAGGGGTAAAATCTGTAGCAATAAGTATCTCTAGATCTAGAATCTAGGCTTACTTGCGCAATCTATCTAGATCTAGAATCTAGGCTGAGTTGAGCAATCTATCTAGATTTAAAATCTAGAATTACGCAATCTATCTAGATCTAGAATCTAGGCTTACTTGAGCAATAATATATCTAGATCTAGAATCTAGAATTACTTGAGCAAGTTCATTGTAATGCAGGGTCTCTCGAATGTGTGTGAGGGTGTACCATATTTTTGACAAGGCTTTAACTGTAATTCTTATAATAATTATTACGACGTGATTTTATTAATTAACCTTTTACCCAACACAAATTGGGTCACTGGTTTTCATTTTATAAAAATCATGAGCTTGAAAGGGTAGGGCCTGTCTATTGTTAGTAGCAGTAGTAGCGTAGCTGTCATGACGAATTGTTGATATAAGAAGGAAGCAAAAACGTATTAACTGATGGCAAGGAGTCTAGAGGTAAGATGTTACTGATGACGGATAAGCGAAATTTTATTGTAAAAAGTATCTGTAGTTTTGTTAAGATACTACACAAAGTTTACATGTGCATACAATTTAGATTTTTTTTGGTTTAATTTGGGATCTATGTTCATTCGAGGCAGCATTTTTTCGCAGCAAATAGCTGTCTAGATAAAGATTTTAAAGATTTGGTGCGGACCCTGCTTATCGTTCTGTGGCTCAAACTTTATAAAGTTGAGCCCTTGCTTTTACTGTTTGATCAAACAACACCAACAGGGTGATTGTACTGAGGTTCAAGCATAATTATTCTCTTCAATGTAGATGAACCATAGTTTTTACAAGGCTTTAACTATGTTCTGCTCCACACACTAAAGAGTTCCAAATAGAACGAAACATAATCTCTTGAATGAGTCTGAGGATGAACCTCTTTTGGACTAGGCGCTCACTATGTTCTGCTAGGTTTGGCTACTATATTGTCGATGGAAGTATGTATTCAACATCTAAATTTTCAATGGCTATACAGTGACAAGCCATACAAATTCTAATCAAGAGAGTTTGAAATATGAGCGTAACCGATGCAGTGGTACCTGCGCTAAGACCCCAAGACGTATGTCTACTTTAACACTTCACGCCAAATTCTTTTGACTAAATACTCACTATTAAAACAAAATACAAAATTCATCACTATTGATAATTCTTGACATATTTATTATTATTTGATAAGAATGTTCACTAACAACGGTTTAATTATTCACAATGATTTTCTTAATGACTTTCATAACAATGTATTGTTCACTAGCTGCAAACAGTCTTCGAATCAAGAACCAACCAATGCTTTAGAAGCTTACGACTTGTCGTAAAAATGAAAATAACAAGGCCTCTAACCAGAGGTAAACTACCAAGACGTTGTACTTACGGCCCTAAGAATCAAAATGGCGTCACAATGTAATTTATCCGCCCAGCTGCTCTTCGCACGTAATACTCTATTATCATTTTGACCCTGCGTGCGATTTGATAAACGTACGTTTCGACAAACTCGTTTTTGTACGTGGACGAGATCAGGTTGCGACGTTGTCACTCATGAATGACAGCGTGTGGTCAAACATCGAGAGTTGAGCACTCGTTTGCATAATGATACATGTAACATGAACATTAAGCATTGATAAAATCATGTAACGTGAACATTTAGCTATGATACAATCATTTAACAGGAAAATTGAGCAATTCGGAAAAGAGCATCACGCTAGAGCCCATTTCAACACCACCCCCACCGTTTTTTAACTCACATACTCCCATCACTAGCATAACTAAAATGTTATTTCTTTATTATATTTGTCATCGTTATCATAAATAATTATTATTACATAAACTATTACTACTGATACTACACTTATAACGACGACTACTACTACTACTACTACTACTACTACTACTACTACTACTACTACTACTACTACTACTACTACTACTACTACTACTACTACTACTACTACTACTACTACTACTACTACTACTACTACTACTACTACTACCACTACTACTACAGCTGATGGGGCTGCTGCGTTTGCGGCTCGCTAATTGCAGAATAGTGAATAATAAAATATAACCTTCCCCTGTTCCTCAGCTGTGGCCTTTTACCTTCCTAATAGTCAGCAATGGTATTGATTCCCATTGATAGAGGGTCCATTCCGAAGTGACCATTTAATCGAAATTACATTTAGAGTGAATTTTTAATTAAAAGTCACGGAAAAATGCAAAGGTTGGGAAACATAACACCCCACCTTTTATCGAGTCAATGTTTGCCGATGTTTATATGATAGACATGTATAATTGAAATCAATGACACCGGAACATACTATATTTCCGTGTTGCGCTAAATGTTGGCGAAAGAAAATAACATAATGTAATCTAATCTGAAAATTGTATTTCGATTTATTTACTCGTTAAGATCTCATATATAAAGGCCTAACTAGAATATGCGTTTGGCACTTTTCCTGGATTTTCTGCCCTGGAGTGCTTAGGTGTTTGCTATGTAATTTTTTACTGGAATGCCAGTTTTATTTTTTTTTCTCTTTTTTTTCGAATTTTGGTTTGTGTGTCATCAGAATTTTCCTCTAGAATACGAGATATTTGTGTAACGTTAAGTTTTGTACAGTGGCTTATGTTTTTCCACAAACGTCTCTCCTTGTTAGAATTTTGTGAATATTTTTCCAACATAACGTCTCTCAAAGTACGAAGCTTAACATTTATAGAATACTGGAGGAAAACATATATACTTTAGAACTTCGAACAACACTACCATTGATAGAAATTAGTTTATTTCAAACAATCCAAAAACATAGCGTAGTATTTTTTTTTTATTTAAAACCATACCAAATAAACAATGCTTAAAATATTTACAATAGTCGACCGCAAAGTCTCGGGAAGGGTTTGCGGTGTGTGTGTGTGTGGGGGGGGGGGGGGGGGGGGGGGGTATTCTTCTACAAGTAAAAAACCTCCAGTCTAAAAGTCTAGAATAGCTTTGCGTGGCTCTTGGGAGGAATGATTTTCAGTGGTTCTAGAAGGAAAGACGATTTAAGGATTTTAATCAAGTAAAAAGTAACAGCCTACAGATACCAACGTTATGTAAACCAATAATTTTCACTAACTCGTTGTCAAGGATGGAAAAATGTTTTAAACTTTAGAACCATTTCTTGGTTTACATAGTGAGATTTCTAGAAAATTGCTATACTTAAGATTTAAAATAAGAACATTTTAAACATGGATTTGACCACTATTAGTATTTTTTCATCAAAATTTTGTTTCCGAAGTACACATGGCTACCAAAATGAACATTGAGCCAAAACTAGTGGTTAACGTACCTAGACAGTGCAGATTTGAAAATTTCTAAATAAAGTCATAGTTTAACCGATCGCTTTTTATGTACATGTATGCTTTATGTAGATTTTAAGACCCAGTTTGTCTATCTAAGAGGTTTAAATGTTGCTGGTTTTCAATATTGTTTTAAATCGCAATAATGTCAGTATATAACCAGAGATATAACTTCAACTGGCTAACTAAATTTCGTTTCTGTGTCCGTACATGTGTACATTGTAACTTTCCATATAGAGATAATGAAATAATGTGATCTCTTTATAAATATAAGCAGTTTAAATTGGTGCCACTGTTTCAATCTCTAAATGATTCTTAGACCTGCAGTTTATATCGTGACTTGAGAATAGTTATGATCTAATTCAAAAGAGATCAAGAAGGCAAATAGAACCTTGCTGTTCTGAAGTCGCGATTTGTTAAATATCTATGCCTGGAAATTGCCTCCATTAGAATCCCAGATATACATTAAAACGAAACTTGGTAAACAGCAATGGAAGCGAACAAGGCCTTCGTAATACCCCGTCTCAGTATCTTCCTTTCCGACTTTCACCCGGTAATTGTGGCGCTCCAAACACATTTTAGGTCCTTGTTTTATTTAAAAGTTGTCCGAGTCAACATTTGAAGTTATCCCCTTTTAGTGGTCCATATGTGTAATTATCCCTTCTAAAGCAACAATAGTAACAATAGTACTAGGATCTCTGATCTATTTAAATAAACATTATAAGAAGAACATTATTTAGAGATATAGGGTCTTAATTACAACGTCAAGATCTAATGACGAGTGTTAAGCTTACCACAACGTTCTACTTACAGTCATTAGTGTTAGGTGGTGTACAGCCGTTGTTAGATGTTTGTGTGGTCGACATAAAGACATAGATAAGTCAGCACCAGTACCGAATAGTCTTGCCATTGAAGAAAACCTGGTTTATAACCATTACCACTAAGCTCTCCAACATTTTAGTTTAAGGAGGGCACTACTAATAATCTTTCCTCGTAATTCCTTTAGTTTATATAATTTTTTATACTAATTGGAATGCAACGAGGGACACACACTTTCAAAACGGTATCGGTTAGCAAAAGTGACAAACTTCAAAGTTATAATGATAATAATAATAATAATAATAATAATAATAATAATAATAATAATAATAATAATAATAAGCATTTATATAGCGCTTTTCATCAACAAATCTACGCTCAAAGCACTTTACATAAAATAACTCACAGGTACGCGTATACAGAAATTTTCCAAGGACTTGTTAAATACAAAATCATACAATATACATAAAATTATAAATAGCCCTGTTCACCAATTAGGTTTATATGATAGACCACATTTTGCCAGAGATAATAGTATTGAAGTCATATAATTAAGTATCCTTTAATTTGTATTCAGTCAGACAGAGTTCCTTCTCTTCCAAGAGGTGGGATACCAGGATTTCTCCTCTTTCTCGTTCAAGTGCAATCTGGTAGCACTCGTTAATTTTCATTCCAGTCGAGTCCTCAACGTTTTTGACCCAACTTATCCGCCTTTTTCCTCTACCTCTCATATCTTCTACGATATAATGCAATGAACTGTACCTTCTTACATGTCCGTAATCTTTAATGTTTCTCTCTTTCACTGTTACGAGGAGATGTTGTTGCTTGATATTTACCTTATTTAGTATCTGAAGGTTAGTTTTCTTTTGTTTCCAAGAGGCTCTTGTTATTCTTCTATGAATCCATTTCTCTGCAGCATAAATATTCTTCTTTCAGTACCTGCAGTTAGAGTCCAAGTTTCACAGCTATACATAATGTTCGACCAAATATAACATTTGCTTCGTTTTAGTCTTGTTTGAAGTGATACATTTGAACTAGTAAGGATTTCTTTGAAATAGCAAGAATTTTTGTTTTCTTAATATTTTTCAGGAGGCCATATATTTCACTTTCCTCTGTTACTACTGTTACATGTACTAGTTTTTGGTGATCTTTTTCACTTTTTACCAGGATCACTGTATCATCGGCATATCTTAGGTTGTTAATTTTCAAACACCCACCTTTCAGCCCAGAAGCGTCCTTTATTTCTCTTAAAACAAAATCTGTATATAATAATATTGAATAGAGAAATACAAAGCCTTGTAGAACCCTATTTTTATTCTGACTGGATCTGTCAATGAGCTTTCCTTTAGTTGGTTTATTTCCCAGGACAAATTAATTTGATAGCAGGGTTATATCACTTTCATCAATATCTGATTTCTGTAAAGATCCAACAAGTTTTGTTATGGTTAACTGTGCCAAAAGTTTTTGAATAATCAATAAAGTTATGCATAGATACGTTTGTTCTTTTTTTTAATATATTCTTTGGGTAGAACTTTCACGTTAAATAAAGCTTCTCTTGTTCCACTGTCTTTTCTGAATCCGGATTGGTTTTCCTCGACTTCAGTATTGATCTTGTTTTCTAATCTATTTAGTATGGTAATCAGTAGTAGTTTAAATCTATGACGCATCAAGCTTATATAGTCCTGTAATCCAAGCATTCGAGTGCATTTGGTTTTTTGAGGGGAGTAGAATGAACACTGAGGTTCTTAATTCTTCTCGGATATATGCTGTTTTAGTTTTAATTAAATATTGTTTAAAAAATGTGTCTTTAATTTACATTTGAAGCACTAAATAGAATATATATTTGTTACATTGAACATTTATTCCATAACTGAGCGCTTTGATAGAGCAAGGCTCTTTGTCCAAAATTTACAAGTTTAGATCTAGGTTTAACAAAAAAGTGTATGGCCGTGGAGCGCTATTCTCTAATAGGGATGTAGGTGATTAATAGGTCTGTGATATGTTTTGGAAAAGGGAGTAAGTTCTTGCAGTAGAAGAGGAGAGGAGCTAATTTATAGTTTATTATAGTACATACTGCCAGCCAGTGAAGATCATCTAGAAATGGGGAAGTCTTGTTTGACAAGTCTTGCCGCAATTGACATAGGTTCAGTTGATATTGTGGGATACCAGCTAGCAACGAGTTGCAGTAATCAATTCGACACAGTACAAATGAGCAGAATAGTTTGTTGGTGGCATGTGTCGACATGTGCGATCTAATGAGAGATAATTTTCTCAATTTTAAATAGTTTGTTTTACGTACATTTGAAATAATTTTGACCGTTAATCGTCTAGTTCGAATCCATGTAGACACCAAGGTTTCGGACGCACTTAGATAGCGTTATCTCCTGGTTGCAGATTTTAATTTTAGATCATCTTTTTTTTTAATTGGTTTGGTGTTCCAGTGATGATGATTTTTGTTTTTGTTTTCTTCATGTAGTTTTAACCAATTAGATGACATCCAAGAATATACATGAGTGACACAGGTATTTAATGAATCTATAATAGAGTTAATGTGGTTTACAAAAAATACTTATATAAAGTTGAGTGTCATCAGAAAAAAGATGGTAATTAAAACAATGTTCCTTACAAAACATTTTTAAAGGTTGCATGTACAATGAAATCAAAACCTGTCTGCGCATACATCCCTGGAAAACCCACCCCACATTTTAATTCGATAGAACTACAACCTTTGTCTCCGGTATTAACAACTTGTTTCCTATCTGAAATGGAACCATTTGAGAAAAACTCCATCAATTTCAAACTTAATGCGGAGTCGATCTAGAAAAATCCGATGACCATTAGAAATCATTTGTTTGCTGAAAGACCTAAAAGAGTCAATAACAAAAAGATAGTTTTGCCCTGATCAGCGGAGCTAATATGTCAGAAATAACGTTTAACAATGCAGTTTCAATACTGTACTTACTTTTGTAGGCAGATTGTATTTTCTAAGGTGTTATTTTATATTAAGATGGCTCTCAATTTGATTTAAAAAGGTGTTTTCTAAAGGTTCCAAACTGGACGATACTTTTTAAGTAGATTTTTATCAATTTTTTGTTTTCTTTAAAAGTACACGAATGGTTGCTTCTTCAAAAGTGCTCGGGTGGTTCCGTGCTCAAGAGATTTAATTATAATATAATTATGTTATGAATGGTATAACTATATCAATACATCTAAGGCTTTTTTAAGGTTTATTCTGTCGAGATAGGTGTAACACTCGTCTAGAAACTTTTCTTGGTAGGCGGTGGATAAATACTCAATAAGTAAGACCGAGTGAAGTAAGTTAATATGGCGGGTTTGTGTTCACAACAGCATATTACTGTCACAACATATTTCAAGATCTTTGTAGGTGTGACGGTCACGATCCATGGTAACCTGGGTGTTGATATCGATGTATTTTTAATAAAGCTCAGGTAGTGAACAATGGAATCTGCTTGGGTAATAATTAAACACCATTAATTTAAAATTAAAGACCTCAATAAAACAGTTTTGATCCATCCGAGGCCTGCTTAAGAATAGGCCAAGTCACCGAAATGATCAGAGTCAACAGACTTTAGCGTAAAAAGTGTTACAGTGATGTATCTCTCTTACGAGAGTTAGTTCAGATCGGTTCTTAAAAAGTAATTTTTGTGTATCCTAAACTCCAATAATGAGAAATGGTCTAACTGTTTCAACTTTTCTATAGTATATATTTCACCTAAAGTAAATGACAATGTTTGTCTACTCCGGTGATTTTTCGTGCTATATTTAGAAGACTCGGATCTATTTCTTTTATGTAATTTACGCTTTAGACATTATATAAATAAATATTATTACTACTGTTCTGCCTTCATTTCTAGGGATCTCTAACCCACGTTGAATGAATTCTCCACAATCTCACATTGGTTCATCGGTTCGGACATTCAAGAATCCTCTGGAAAAGTCACTAAACTGACTTTGCATAGAATTTGAAGGAGATCTTACTTCACTGATTGGCCTACTTCTTAGAACAAGGATATCCCAGAATCCATCATTCCAAAATTCCAAAATGGCGCCGCAGGAGCAGTCCTCCAAACAAGAGGCAGATGAGACCTCACCCAAGACGCCCAACCATGTGGAGCCGTATCGTGGAGACCTGGTCGTGTGCGGTCTATCCGGTCGGTATCCGGATTCCGCCAATGTTGGCGAACTGACACACAACCTCTTCAACGGTATCAACATGATTACAGTGGACGACAGGCGATGGCCGCCAGGTAATGAGAGTCATAGTAACTGTAATGGACTAGTGAAGTTAGTAAATGGTGTTGGTATAAGAGTAATAGTAACTGTTATGCACTGGTGAAGTTAGTAAATGTTGTTGGTATAAGAGTAATATTAACTGTCATTAGTAGTTTAAATCTATGACGCATCAAGCTTATATAGTCCTGTAATCCAAGCATTCGAGTGCATTTGGTTTTTTGAGGGGAGTAGAATGAACACTGAGGTTCTTAATTCTTCTCGGATATATGCTGTTTTAGTTTTAATTAAATATTGTTTAAAAAATGTGTCTTTAATTTACATTTGAAGCACTAAATAGAATATATATTTGTTACATTGAACATTTATTCCATAACTGAGCGCTTTGATAGAGCAAGGCTCTTTGTCCAAAATTTACAAGTTTAGATCTAGGTTTAACAAAAAAGTGTATGGCCGTGGAGCGCTATTCTCTAATAGGGATGTAGGTGATTAATAGGTCTGTGATATGTTTTGGAAAAGGGAGTAAGTTCTTGCAGTAGAAGAGGAGAGGAGCTAATTTATAGTTTATTATAGTACATACTGCCAGCCAGTGAAGATCATCTAGAAATGGGGAAGTCTTGTTTGACAAGTCTTGCCGCAATTGACATAGGTTCAGTTGATATTGTGGGATACCAGCTAGCAACGAGTTGCAGTAATCAATTCGACACAGTACAAATGAGCAGAATAGTTTGTTGGTGGCATGTGTCGACATGTGCGATCTAATGAGAGATAATTTTCTCAATTTTAAATAGTTTGTTTTACGTACATTTGAATAAGAGTAATAGTAACTGTAATGGACTGGTGAAGTTAGTAAATGTTGTTGGTATAAGAGTAATAGTAACTGTTATGGACTAGTGAAGTTAGTAAATGTTGTTGATATATGACAATAGGAGGAATTGGAAATAACACCTGTGGATTCGGGAAAGCCCTTGTCCATAGGCTAGTATGTTAAAGTTATAAATACTGGTTTTGTTGCAGTGCGTTATTGTTGAGAAATTTGTTGTAGATTTTCTCCTTTTTTCTTTTTTTTTTTCTTCTCTTTTTCCTCTTCTTTTTCTCTACCTCTTTCTCCTCCTCTTCCTCTTCTTCGTCTTCTTTTTTTTTCATCCTTCTCCTTGAACTCTATAACGTCAAAATTTTCAAAATTGATTTATTTATAGAATGAAAGCACTAATCTTTTCTGTTACATTAATATCTGCCATCTAATTGGATCTATAAACTCGACACAATTACAGCTTTTTTGAGGTAGGCCTTTAAATAGAACTTGACTCGCATTTTAAATTAAATTGGGCCATCCTTTGCATGTCACATCCAGTTATTTAACAAACCAATATACTTCTGATGATAGTTTCCATAAGCCAAGGCAAATTTCCACTTCGATCTGTGCCTGAGTAGATTTACATTCAGATTAAGGACTTGTCTCCAAAAGACACTATAATATAGTGGGGGGAAAGTCATTGGGATCCCTCAGGAAATCAAACAAGAGGAAATGAGCTAGCACCCAAACCTTTTATCGATCCATTTAGTATGATATGTTTGTGAGAATCTAAAACTTACACCAACACTAAAGTGTGAAAGTAATGTAGTAATCTGCAAATCAACTAAATAAATTGTAGGTGTAGAATGTACAATCTTGACGTAGCGTACGTCTCGTCGTAAGCCTTCTTATTCTTATATTGCTGCGATGAGACATAAGCTACGTCTTTTTATGCATTATACCCTTTGTACATAACAGCATTCCTGAACGTATACAACACAATATTACCCAATGTTTTGTTTTTCCTTTCAGGCTACTTTGGCACGCCGGAAGTGATGGGAAAACTCCGGAACATCACCGACTTTGACGCGGAGTTTTTCGGTGTGCACAGCAAAAGTGCGAATACCATGGACCCCATGATGCGCATACTGCTGGAGGTCGTGTACGAAACCATTGTTGATGCAGGTACTCCCTTCGCTGTGATGAAAATTACAGTGCTCTAAGTGCTTTAGTTATCCATATTGCGATATAACTCTTAAGTCGCGACTTACTTGGAAGAGTGCGGTGTCAAATATTGTTAGAGTTGCAAGATTTCTGAGTCGATAGTGCTCTAGGCTGATAAGCAAAGGGTGTGATGTTAAAATCGCATCTGGTGCGTCCGCCTCTGAAAAATATTTTCGGGAAATCCATGGGGAAGTCCATTCGAAATTATCATTTTGAAAGCAAAAGTTGCGCATCAGATGGCATTGAAGGCCAGTGGCTCCTCAAGGTTTTTTTATTTTTTTTATTCTTCAAATTTAGATTTTCATTTATTTGATACTGTGCAATAATATCACTTCAACGGTTACAAAAATTAAACCATTTGGGGAAAAAATTAGAGGGATGAAGACTAGGACAGCTGGTACTATCCTTCAATTAGAAACAAAAATATGTGTATTAAAATGACAAAGGATATGATTCATTTTCCTCGTTTCTTTCGCCATCCTTGGTAGTAAGAGTCAAAATTTAAGAATAAAGTCATCAACAAAGGTAGTTACCAAGTAAGAATTGTGTGCTAGACAAGGGCATTAATATTATGAATTTGGTATAATGGAATAAGACACTTGGCGCAGCGAATCTATTCACCATATACACGCCCATATATATGCCCACTTACTTTTTCAGGTGAAAGCCTGGAGTCCATGAAGGGGAGCAAGACTGGCGTGTATATCGGGGTGTCCGTGTCCGAGTGCGAGGTGGCCTGGATGAAGGAGTGGTCAGAGGACAACGCTTACATGGTCCAGGGATGTCCGCACTCCATGTTCCCTAACTGGGTCTCCTTCTTCTTCGATCTCAGAGGTGATTGGGGGAAAAATGAGGGGGGGGGGTTGCAGGCTATGCTTCCAAAAATAACAGGCAGGATATCACCGAAATAAAGAAATGTTTGCATTTAAAGCCAAAGTGAGCTATATCATTAAAACAGTTGGTATACTTAGGTGATAGTTTATATTCTTAGTCTAGTGGGCTTACAGGTCGAGTGTATAATACTTACTGAGTATTATCTGCCCCAACTATGATACTAATTCGAAGTCAATAGATCACGATTACCCATCGTATTCAAAAATGTGTTCATTTTAGTGTCTTCGGTGATTTTGTCGTTGTTTTGGTTATATTAGGTATAGGGGATTCGGGCTATTGCCTTTTTCTAATAGCACACAATCATCTCTTAGCGAGTATTAATGTTAAAACTAAAATAATACAGTATTAAAGTAGAGAGGTTAGTGGAGGTTCTTAAAAAGGGTTGTATGGATTCTGGCTAACGTCTTTTGATAATAGCGCACGTCAGGGCTGAGTGGAGCAAGTTTAAATTATGTGTACAAGATGTGCAGGGATTTTGGGGTATTCCTTTTATTTATAAACCAGAATTTAAATCATAATATTCTGTCTGGATTTGTCCAATCGAGACCTCTGTTTAGCAGTTATGGCTGAGTTGCTTTAGGTCCAGCAAACCATAGTTTAACGTCAGGGCTGAGTGGAGCAAGTTTAAATTATGTGTACAAGATGTGCAGGGATTTTGGAGTATTCCTTTTTTTTTATAAATCATCTCTTTGGATGTCTTGAAGCTAACAAAAAATTAAGAATCCGATACTAAAATACAGAAGGTGAGTGAAGCCAGTTTAAAATAAGTGAATTGGATCTTGGGTATCGTGTTCATAATATTAATTAGTTAAAGTTGACGTAATGCATATTATTAACCATACTTATCTTATACTTAGTACACCGTTAAGTCGACACCCAACATGTTTTCGGGCTTATATAGCAAATCTGAAAGATCTTTAACAGGTACCTATAAGGGTACAAGTATAGTTAAAGCCAAATTCTATATAAGTTTTGAAATATCGACGCTTCTTCACTTTAGTTCCGGTGTCACCTCGGGTGAGGTTGACTTGAAATGGTCCTCCATGCACTCCTGTCTCTTGCGTTTTCGCTGCATTCTTTTGCTGTAAGACAGGTCCATTCCTTAATGTCATCTATCCATGCTCTTGCTGGCCTGCCTCTTGCTCGTTTGCCATCCACCATTCCCTCCAGTATTACCTTCTGTATTGTCTGGTACCGACGCTTAACACTAAGCAACAAACCAAAACTCAAACTCGAGCTGATGCTTAAGTCACCTATTCCACTGCCCAGGTCCTAGCACAGCCTACAACACGGCCTGTTCCTCCAGCCTGGTCTGCCTGGACGCCGCGGAGAGACATCTGCGCATGGGCATCATCGACAACGCCATCATAGGCGGATGTAACATCCTGTACCGTCCCTCCACGTCGAGGCTGTTTATGACCATGAACTTCCTCGGCACTACCGCCTGCAGGGCCTTCGATGAAACAGGTGGGTCAGACCTTTCGTTTTACTTAACCTGTAGGGGAGTGAGTTGGAGGGGGGAGGGGGTTAAGGGGAGAAAATGGGGGAAAAGGGGGGGGGGGCATTTCGTCAAACGTGAAAACATAGTTTTTTTTCTTTTTTTTTGTTGTTGTTTTTTTTGTTTTGTTTTTTGTTTTTTAGTATTGCTTTCTTTTTTTAAATTGATTATTCATGATGGAAAGACAAGAATCAAGATAAGGAAGATACACAGTGGAGTGCCGCTTATTCTTCGGAAATTCAACTATTATACTTTTTTTTTATGATAATGAACACTAAAAACGTTATATTTTTTCATTTAAGCTTTTATTTTCCTTAAATTGATGAAGAATGTTGTTTTTTTTATTTTTGTTACCATGTGAATCGATAGATAAATAAGTGATATATTTCTTTATGTGATAATATTGTTTACGCGCCAAACATGTTTTTTTTTAACCTAAAAGTCAACAACTTTTTCCTTGCAAGTTAGCAATTCAATATAATTATGTGTATACATGTTTGTTGGATTCTGTTTTTGCTTATCCAACATCATATCAGTACGGTAACAATATTATCTAGTTTTTCTTTGATATACATATTACTGACAACTGTATGTAGTTTTTCTCTTTTTATAACCATGCAACCCACTTTGTTCCTGCCTCTGTAGGAGATGGCTTCGTGCGTGCCGAGGTTGTGTCCGCCATGCTAATAAAGAAAGCGAGCAGTGCAAAGCGAGTCTACGGCACTCTGGTGGGGTCCATGCTCAACAACGATGGATTTCAACTAAACGGTAAAGCTGGGCAATTGTTATTGAAAACAACCAGCAACGGAAGAGCAAATAAGTGATTCGAGGAAGAATTACTAGTACTCTTCTCTCTGTCTCTCTCTCTCTCTCTCTCTCTCTCTCTCTCTCTCTCTCTCAATTTTTCTTTGTCTTTTTTCTCATTGCACTGTCTCCCTATGAGTATCTCTTTGTCTCTCCCCCTCTCTGTCTCTCTCTTGTTTCTTTCTCTCTCTCTCTCTCTCTCTCTCTCTCTCTCTCTCTCTCTCTCTCTCTCTCTCTCTCTCTCTCTATCTCTCTCTCTCTCTATTTCATTTTCTGTAACTTTCCCCCTTTCTCTGTCCCGCTCTCTCCCTCTCTCCCCCTACACTATTTTCGTCCTCTTTCCTCTCTTTCTCTTTCTCTCTCTCTCAGTCTCTCACTCTCTCATTATGCTTCTTCCATTTTACCTTTCACCCAAATTCATTTATTTCCTGACTTGAGGTGTAATAAACTGGAATTCAATTTGATTAATAATGTGTTACATATTCTTATATTCAATTCTACGTAATAATAATATTGTTGTCACTATTTCCCCTCAAATCTGCGCCATACTTCTATATTGTATTTCCATCTTTTCCAATAATCGCTTCTCTGGTTACAGGTATTCTCTACCCAAACACCCTCGCCCAGGAGCAACTGATGACCGACATCTACCCAGCCCTGAATGTGGATCCAAAGGAGGTCGGTTGTGTTAAGATTAAGGCCTTCTTATATAATAATTCAAATCACTGAAAAAATAAACTGCTGCGTTTAGAGTCAAAAGCAATCAAAACGTGAAAAAATATGAGGAACAGTTAAAACATTTTATGCTGGTGTTGAAACAGTTAGATAATTTTATGCTGGTGTTGGAACAGTTAGATAATTTTATGCTGGTGTTGAAACAGTTAGATAATTTTATGCTGGTGTTGGAACAGTTAGATAATTTTATGCTGGTGTTGGAACAGTTAGAATATTCTATGCTGGTGTTGAAACAGTTAGATAATTTTATGCTGGTGTTGGAACAGTTAGATAATTTTATGCTGGTGTTTGAACAGTTAGATCATTTTATGCTGGTGTTGGAACAGTTAGATCATTTTATGCTGGTGTTGGAACAGTTCGAAAATTTATGCTGATGTTTGAACACTTAGAATATTTTATGCTGGTGTTGGAAAAGTTTTATTCTGGTGTTTTGTATGTATAATGTTTGACTAAATCGTAACCTTACTCTTAATTACAACTCAAAAGACTCATTGAAGTAACAACTGACTAGAGAATACTTTTCGCCATGGTATCCCCAGGTGAAGTACTTTGAGTGCCACGGCACGGGAACCCAGGCTGGGGACCCTAACGAGACGCGGGCGATCTGTAACGCTGTCTGCAAGGGCAAGAAAGAACCGCTGCTCATCGGCTCCGTCAAGACCAACTTGGGACACGGGGAGACCGCCTCGGGTGAGTAGCTGTTGAGTTGTTGAGTTGTTGAGTTGGTTTAACGTCCAACATCAGCACTATATAGTCTATATTGTGGACGGGCCCCAAGACTGACATCTAACAATTTTATGTGCTGCCACACACGAGACAGGGCGGGGATACCTTGACTTCTGTCTCAGCCGGTCATATTAAAATGACATCGACCCAACCAGTAGGGAGCGCAATCGCCAGGGTTCGAACTCGAACGTTTTGCGTTGTAAGCCGATGTTCTACCCCAGGGCCACCGCCACCGCCCCCCTCCTCCCGCGACAACTGATCATGGCAAATCATATCATTCACGGCCTCTATAACAATACTTGATTAAGAATATGATATAGTTCAGGCTGCCTAGCTATGCAGGGCTAACCTTTTGGAATGGCAGGCTAAAATGTGGAGGTTTAGCCATATGCTACTACTTTAGACATATTTGTATGTGCCAAAGCTTTCACCAAGTTTAAACTAACGTGGAAAACGTAGCGAGGGTACTTTACCATAATTCAAGCTGGGGACTCATCTATCATAATTTTATCATTTTTACGCATTTTCAATTACCATTGAGTTTAATTGATCCACAAACTTCTAATATTACTGGTTTAAGAATTATAATTTGGCCTTTATATATTATATCTATCTCTTTATTATAGAAAGATTGCGGTATTTAACGTGTATGTTTTCAAACTTCTTCAGGAATGGCTGGCCTGTCCAAAGTAATGGTGATCTTGCACTCCAGGAAAATTCCGCCAAACCTTCACTTCAACACGCCCAACCCTAAAATCCCCGGCCTGTTTGACGGGAGGCTCAAGGTTGTCACGGAGACCACGCCTTTTGACGGAGGTCTCATCGCCATCAACTCTTTCGGCATGGGAGGGACAAACGCTCATGCCATCTTCAGGTATGTGGTACATGGTCCACAGTCACTTATTATAGTGTTAAAATCACAATCTATATCTTCTTCTTTTTCAAGAGAGAGAGGGTGATAGAGAGGAACAGACAGACAGACAGACAGACAGACAAACAGACAGACAGACAGACAGACAGATAGACAGACAGACAGACAGACAGACAGACAGACAGACAGACAGACAGACAGACAGACAGACAGACAGACAGACAGACAGACAGACAGACAGACAGGCAGACAAACAGACAGACAGTGGACCTTGTGAACATTGTCAAATTTATACTATATCAAATTATCTCAGTTATATACATATATAACAGTCGTTATATGTTTTTACACAAAATAAGTTAAAATCTAGCCACTGCACAGCTTTTAAAAAGGCAATTAAATCTTTTTTTTTTGTCCAGACACATATCTGGTATGGATTTCCCTTAACGTCTCCGATATTTACAGCACTCCTGTTTACATCTCACCAACTCTCTATATCCCACCCCATTTGTCAGGTCGTTTGACAAGAGGGCGGAGCCTCACCCCGCCAGCGACAAGCCCCGCCTCTTCACCTACTGCGCGCGCACAGAGGAAGGTCTGCAGAAGATCTTCGAGGAAGCCCACAAGCATGCGTCAAACGTGGAGTTCCATGCGCTGTGCCAGGAATCAGCCAATACAAAGCCGAAGAATATGCCCTTCAGGGGAGCGACCATCCTTAACGCAGAAGGAGAATATACGGAAATCCAGGTATACATGCAGTGTTAAACTGTCGAGATTCCAACTTTGAGTGTGTTAAGATTTTAGATCTTTTTTTTTTTCTTCCTATTTCTGTTTATTATACATATTAAGAAATTTCATGGATAGCTCTTTTTTAAGGGCGTAAAAAATGATAATTATGTTTTGTGCTATTTCCGATATTTAATGTAATTTTATTTTCGATTTCATGTTTCAGTTGTTTTGCTTGTGTTTGTTTGTTTTTGGAGAATACCAATGCGTTTTTCGCTCATGACGGATTTGTACCCAAAAGTTCAACATATAGGACTATCATTCCACCATGACTTATGTGACTTAAGTGAAAGACTTGGTCAGCTTATCAAGTAATAGGGTGCGCGGTTGCCTGGGGTAGAACATCGGCTTCCGACTCAAAAGGTCCGTGGTTCGAGCCCTGGCGATTTCACTCCCCATTTGTTGGGTCAGTGTCAGTTTAGTCTGATCGGCTGAGATAGGAGTTATGGTATCCCTGCCCTGTCTCGTGAGTGGCAACACATAAAATTGTTAGACGTCAGTCTTGGTGCCCATCCACAATAAAGCCTATTATAGTGCTGGTGTTGAACGTCAAACCAACTCAACAACAGCAGCGTCAATAATAATACTTATTCTAGAGTTTATAATACAGCCTTGTGGTAGCCTAAAACAAGCTTTTAGCTTGCGAATAAGATGTCTGAAGACGAGCTTTAAGCTTATGGCTACTTTTTTACTTATGAAGCCACCAATCTTAGAATCACTCCTAGCTCACGCTCCTTCTCTCTCCCAGAAATGCCCCAGCAAGGCCCGCGAGGTCTGGTTCATCTACTCCGGTATGGGAAGCCAGTGGGTCGGCATGGGCCGCAGTCTGATGGCCCTGGATGTCTTCAGACAGTCCATAGAGGAGACGGCCGCGATACTCACTCCACTGGGCGTGGACCTGATGGGATACCTACTGAAGGGAACCGAGGAGACCCTCAAGGAAATCATGCCGCCTTTCATCTGTATCAACTCAATTCAGGTTGGTATGCATATTCTTATAACTATGGGTGTTGTGAAATAATGCATAGAATAATTCGCAATCCTCCCTCTCTCTCTTTCTCTCCCTCTGTCTCTGTCTCTGTCTCTGTCTCTCTCTGTCTCTCTCTCTCTCTCTCTCTCTCTCTCTCTCTCTCTCTCTCTCTCTCTCTCTCTCTCTTTTTTGCTTTTACCCTCTCTGTCTCTGTCTCTCTCTCTCTTTTGTTTTTACCCTCTCTGTCTCTGTCTATCTGTCTGTCTGTCTCTCTCTCTCTCTTTCTCTCTCTCTCTCTCTCTCTCTCTCTCTCTCTTCCCCTCTCTCTCTTCTCCTCTCTTTCTCTCTCAATATCTCTCGCTGTCTCTCTCTCTCTCTCTCTCTCCCCTCTTCCTCTCTCTTCCCCCTCTCTTTCTCTTCTTTCCTCACACTCCCACTTACTCTTTTACCTCGGTAAACCTACCCTTTCAACCCTGCCGTTATGTCCCAGCTTGCCCTGACCGACCTACTGACGAGCATGGGTATCGTACCTGATGGAATTGTCGGACACTCCCTGGGCGAGGTTGGCTGTGCCTACGCTGATGGATGTCTGACTAGACGCGAAGCCATTTTGTCTGCCTACTGGAGGGCCAAGGTGGTTCTAGATGGAGATGTCCCACCAGGGAAAATGGCAGCAGTGGGTAAGGGTCTAAAAAAAGTAAACAATTGGATGATAAAATTAGCCTTTATTATCCCTTTGGAAATTTGCCAATCATACATAATCGTTTGATTCCATTAAACAATATCAAAGTCATAATAATGTTAAAATGTATGGCAACATGGCACCAGGGAAAATTGTTAGACGTTAGACTTCGGATGCGTCCTAGATATAGACAATTGCTAACAATGGATGTTAAGGAAAGTTCACTAACAGATCAAACGAGACACTTTGGGGAAATTATGGGACGTCAAACAACTTATTTAGTTACTGACGTATGGCCATTGGGGGCATCAGTTCTTCGACTGTGACACTTTAGAAGCTTTCTTTATGCCTGATGTTAGCTCTCTCAATTTCTCTATGCCATTTGCTTTTTTGTAATATTGGTCAGTTTGTTATCCGACTGCAGCCGACTTAGAAAATGTACCAGTTCGAGACCTCTGTTAAGCAGTTTTGGCAGGGTTGTTTTAGGTCCAGCAAACCAGAGTTTAAATCATCATGTTTTGTCTGGATTTGTCCAATCGAGACCTTTGTTTAGCAGTTATGGCTAGGTTGTTTTAGGTCCAGCAAACCAGAGTTCAAATCATCATGTTTTGTCTGGATTTGTCCAATCGAGTCCTCTATTTAGCAGTTATGGTGGGTTTCCTTTAGGTCCTTCAAACTAAAGTTTAAATCATCATGTTTTGTCTGGATGTGTTCAATCGAGACCTCTGTTTAGCAATTATGGCGGGGTTGTTTTTAGGTCCAGCAAACTAGAGTTTTAATCATCATGTTTTGTCTGGATTTGTCCAATCAAGACCTCTGTTTAGCAATTATGGCGGGGTTGTTGTAGGTCCAGAAATCCAGAGTTTAAATGATCATCTTCCATCTAGACTTTTCCAATCGAGACCTCTGTTTAGCAGTGTTGGCAAGGTTGCTTTAGGTTCAGCAAATCAGATTTTAAATCCTCATCTTCTGTCTGGATTTGTCCAATCAAGACCTCTGTTTAGCAATTATGGCGGGGTTGTTGTAGGTCCAGAAATCCAGAGTTTAAATGATCATCTTCCATCTAGACTTTTCCAATCGAGACCTCTGTTTAGCAGTGTTGGCAAGGTTGCTTTAGGTTCAGCAAATCAGATTTTAAATCCTCATCTTCTGTCTGGATTTGTCCAATCGAGACCTCTGTTTAGCAGTTATGGCGGGGTTGTTGTAGGTCCAGAAATCCAGAGTTTAAATGATCATCTTCCATCTAGACTTTTCCAATCGAGACCTCTGTTTAGCAGTGTTGGCAAGGTTGCTTTAGGTTCAGCAAATCAGATTTTAAATCCTCATCTTCTGTCTGGATTTGTCCAATCGAGACCTCTGTTTAGCAGTGTTAGCAAGGTTGTTTTAGGTCCAGCAATCCAGAGTCCAGAAACTCATCATGTTCTGTCTGGACTTGTCCCCAGAGCTGACCTGGGAGGAGGCCAAGCGTCTGTGCCCTCCAGGCGTGGTCGCCGCCTGCCACAACAGCCAGGACAGTGTGACCATCTCTGGCGGGGCTCAGGAGATGACCAAGTTCATGGCCGAGCTCTCAGCCCAGGGGGTCATGGTCAAGGAGGTCAACAGCAGCAACATCAGCTACCACTCGCCACACATGACGGAGCTATCCAAAGATCTCCGGGCGGGTCTGGAAAAGGTTGGGCCTTGTTTACTTTTCAACAGTGATTTTTTTGTTTCGTTCTCTAAAGGGCTTAATAATACCACGGTATAAATGGTATAATAGTTGTTCTTAAATACTTTATTTGATATCGTAGTTTCCGCAAGGGAGTCTTATACGGCGATTTTTTTTTTTTTTGGTTTCATTCTCCTTTTTATATGAATTGAGGTGCATAAGCGATGTAGGATACAGTGTGATACTAATTTATTAAACCCTCAATGGAAAGGAAGGAGGGAACTGGCGCAAGTGGAAGATCGTTGGTCGCCCAAAAGGGGGGTCCGTAGTTCTATCCCCACGATCGGGCTAAAAATGTATGGGTCGGATTCTATTCCCTACTGGTTAGTTCGGTGTCAGTATTATAGTGCCGGCTGAGACAGGAGTCGTGGTATCTCCGAAGTGTATCAGTGTGTCAGCACGTAAAATTTCTAGACGTTAGTCATGGAACTCTTTCTCAATATAGCCTATTCAATGGTGACGTTGGAGGTTAAGCACCAAACGCAAACTGTATTCAGCTACTGTTAAAGTCATTTCTATAATAGGAACGAATATTCGGGTTCAACTTTGTATTTATTGAATGCCTTCGTTTTGTCTTGAGAGAGCTTGGTTCAAAAATAATCTATAGGTTTAATTTAGACAAACGATGCACCGGCATAATATTTCCTATTGTTACACACACACACACATGTGTGTATATACATAATTATATATAATATAGATATGTATACACACACACACATATATATATTATACACACACATATATACACACTTTCATCATTTTAGTTCTTGTTTTTTCGCACTGCCCAGGAAATTGTGCCAAAGCCCAGAGGTGAGAGATGGGTTTCTACATCCATCCCTGAGGAGAGATGGGGGGAGCCAATCGCCCAGACAGCTGGCGCCGAGTATCATGCCAACAACCTTCTCTCCCCTGTTCTCTTCTATGAAGGTTTGCAAAAGGTCTGTACATACGACGGTATAAATAGTATTAATATTATAATAGTTATAATATGTATTTATTTTATATAATTCTTTGAGCTTTTTAATAGAGATTAAAGCTTTTATATGTTAGTTTATAAATAAAATAATTATTGCCGCGGAATAACTTTCACAATATCAGTTTTATGAAGGCATATTATGTTACTATATGTGCACGGTACTCCTCTATTACCGTATTAAGTTTTAAAGGTAGTTTTTGAGATACAGTCACATAAAAGATATTTTTCTTGTAAGTGTTACCGTGTTTCCTTTCAATTATGATTTAAACAGTTATTTTGGTCAGTTTTAAAATAGGCTGTAACACAAGCGTTTCGTTCTACAATAACAAAACGCAAAGTAAAATTGAAGATGGAAAAGTTTCGTCTCATAGTTTACTGCTTGATATATCTTACGCACACAAAAATAACCTCTACGCCACACATTTATATTTAAAAAATCAATGTATTTGCCTAACGTGTACTTGTATGCCCAGAAAGCAAACTATAATTACACCATTTGGGATTCCAGGAAAATCTTACAAGAGACGTTCATATTTTTAAAGGTATTGATGGAGAGAGAACTAAGCCCTCATATAGTTAAAATTCTATTACTCAAAGAGCATAATTATTTTTACTTCGTCCTTTAAATATTTGTTAACTTCCAATACTCTATATATACCCCACCACCTTTAATTTAAAGCTTATACTTATATACATATCTACCCCAGATCCCGCCTAACGCCATTGACGCGTGTATATTTAATAACTTCCAATCCTCTCTCTCTCTCTCTCTCTCTCTCTCTCTCTCTCTCTATATATTAAACGTACTCCATGATATTAAATAAATCCACCCCAGATCCCGTCTAACGATATTGCCATCTGTATAATTAGTATATACTTGAATATATCATAAATATATATACTATAGTTTTTAGTAGGAATATAAAATTATTATATCTTATATATATCTCCTCCCCAGATCCCGTCTAACGCCATCGCCATCGAGATCGCTCCGGCCGGTCTGCTCCAGTCCGTGATCAAAAAGTCTCTGGGCCAGGACTGCACCATCGTGGCGCTGCAGAAACGGAAAAGTCCGAACAACCTGGAGGTCTTCTTCTCTGCTCTGGGAAAGTACGTATTAGCTGAACTAGTTATATGTGTATGATTTTTTTATTTGTATGAACAAAGGTATGAGTGGCGTGCAATGATTATCTGTGTCTGCTTTAGACCCTGTACTTGATTAATGAGTGAATTGTGTATGCTATTATCCATGTAACGTATCGAGCAAGAATGATGTTGAATGTACACAAATATAAACAATCCTGACAAAATCAAAACCGGCACTATCTGTGTCTGGAAATTAAACAGGGTAAATCATGGAAAAGTGCGAAACTTGGTTGGTTTTTGTTGGTTTTTTAAAGTTATTTTTAGTGTCTGTTTAGGGTAATCATATGCACTTAAAGAGGCTAAAAATAATAACTCTGTCATTTGTAGAAACACAGACAAGTTATTTTTATTTTTAAAAAGCCCACTATATATTATTTTCTCTACGTCTCGTGTCTGATTTCCAATATATTTTTGTTCTTGCCCTTCTAATTTGCGTCTCCTTCCTACTCCCCCCCCCTCCTTACCCTCCCCCCATCCAACCAGGTGCTACTCTCACGGCGTGGCCATGAACCCACTGGGCCTCTACCCGGCTGTCCAGTTCCCAGTGTCCATCGACACGCCCATGTTGTCCAGCATGGTGTCCGAAGCCTGGGACCACTCGGCCAAGTGGAGAATCCCGTTGTTTGAGGAGTACGAGTTTGCCGGAAGTTCCTCCTCCGACAACGTCATCGACATAGATCTATCGGACGACTCTCCTGATCACTACCTGGTGAGTTCTTTGGTACATTTTGAGAACTTTGAAATTATAATAGTTATTACAGTTAACCGAGGGTTAAAATAAGAATTCTCTATGTCCATTAAGGGGGGGGGGCGGTGGCCTTGGGGAAGAACATCGGCTTCGGGACGCAAAAGGTTGGCCTCTGCTGTAGGTTCGAGTGACCCTGGACGATTTCACCGCTCCTGTCTGGCTGGGTCGGTGTCAGTTTAATGTGACCGGCTGACACAGGAGTCATGGTATCCCCTGCTCTGTCTCGTGTGTGGCAGCACATAAAATTGTCAATATTGTGGCCTGTCAACAATATAGCCTACATAGTGCTGATGCTGGACGTGTAATCAACTCAACAAGTTCTTACTGTTAACCGAGGGTTAAAAATTAAAATTCTCTATGTTACTTAGCTATCTGTTTTGCGAAAGGTTGATGTATTTCTGAGCTTTCAAAAAGTCCTACGATAACAAAACAACATTGAGAAATGTTTGTAGTTTCGGTAAATTTTGGGGTTGGAACGAACATTTACAATAAACATCCATGAAGTACATGTATAATGGGGTAAACTAAAAATTGTCGTCGTCCAATTGTACACAGTACACAGGATCAGTAACAGAGGACTATTATTAATTTTGTTTAATGTAGTAGTTCCTTATCAAGTGATTAAGTACGTATAATTTGTTTCTAAACGTATACAGGTTTTTATTCAGACTGTACCAAGCTGAATTTCCCTTGTGGACTTATTATCACATGACTTTTTGTGTGTGATGAAAACTATCTGTATGAATGAACAATGTATCTTTATACATGTTTCATTCTTAAGCGCGTTGGAATTTTGTTAAAGAAAAGCGCTATATACGCCAGTGTATTTTTTACTTATCTTATCTCCTTTTACACGAACCATGTTGTTGACGAATAACGTTTTACCTATCCTGGTGGGGGGGGGTGGTCCTGGGGTAGAACATCGGCGTCCTATGCAAAAGGTCCGGGTTCGAGCCCTGGCGACTGCGCTCCCTTCTGGTTGGGTCGGTATCAGTTTAATGTAACCAGCTGAGACAGGTGTCATGGTATCCCCGCCTTGTCTCGTGTGTGGCAGCACATACAATTTCAGACATCAGTTTTGGGGCCCGTCTACAATATAGCCTATAATTATAGTACTGATTTTGGACGTTAAACCAACTCAACAACAACATTTACCTATCCTATCTCATCTTAGATGGACCATACTGTTGACGGACGTATGCTGTTCCCCGCCACTGGAACTCTGGTGCTAGTCTGGAAAACTCTGGCCAACCTGAAAGGTGTGGATTTTGAACAACTCGCGGTGCAGTTCACAAACGTCCAGATACACCAGGCAGTGTTCCTGAATCCTGGAGGTACGTGGACAAACAGTGCCTCTGTAGATCACAGTAGGCCGAGTGGGGGGTGCTTAATATAGATAACAACTGTTGACAGTGGTAAAGTGGATATGATTTCCCCAGTATTTCTCTTTATTTGGCAGTACTTAAAATTGTATGCTTCACGAGTCTTAGGATATATCACTGTAAAATGATTATCTACCCTAGTTGAGAACTTAAACTAATAGGGTTATTCCCTCCAGTGTAGACTTCAATCGTGATGATATATGGATGCTTTTGTAACAGAAGAAAAGAAAGGAATCAATGTTATTTTTAGAAGTTGCGACCTATGATTGTTTGTTTTCCAAAGATAATATAGTTACTGAATTGATACTATTGATGACTCATTGTCATTAACAAGGAGTGCCGATTGGCGTGGGTGACTATGTCTCTCTGGCTCTCTTTTTCACCATCAGATCAATCCTTTTGCCTTCACTGATCTACTTTTCTAGCCTGTCCCAGATTTTTTGTCTGTCTACACATCCCTCTCTTTTCATTGTCTCTTTAGTTATAACAACGTTTTCTGGAATTCATATCCCCATAAAGCAGATAACAATGGTTATGAAAATGTATCTGTAGTTATCACAATTGGCGTTGAGAAATCAACAAACCAAAGCAACAAATAAAGCAAGCAAGGTGAATTTGGCACGGGTCGCAATTTCAACTTGGTGGACATTGCTATGTATTAAAAAGCGTCAAATTCACACACAAAAATGTAAAAACATTACAGTGTTGTCATTTTCTTAAACCAGAGATATTTTTAGGAAAATGAAAAAATTCAATATAAATAATTTATATTGAACTTTTCTATTTTCCCCAAAATATCTAGTTATTGGTTTCTGTGTATGTAAAGTGATCTAGCTCCAAACTTATATCAGTGACTTATGCCTGATTCACCCTGAGTGCGATTGTCTGACTTTCCCAGGCAAGACGACGGTGTCTGTGAGCGTGATGCCCATCACCGGAGAGTTCCAGGTCAGGGACGGCGAGTCTCTCATCTCCTCAGGTGTCATTACGTCATCAGAGGGCAGGCTGCTGGAGACGGACCAGCACATGAAGAAGGGCTCCGTCCTGGACGGGAAGGTGCGTGGTTTTAGGATTGGGATTTCCCAAACAGCTGCTCCGTTTTGTTAGGAGAACTAACAGTCATAATAGTTACCTTTTAGCATCGCATGATTTCAGGTCTATACCTTGATTGCATAATATTTCATTGGATTTTTTTGAAAATTTGAAAAGAGTAAAAGGTTTGATGTTTATTATTTTGAAATGGAAGATAGGAATGGTTAAGAAAACAAAACCCCTGAAAAATTTGCGTTAATGTCATTTTGTAGATACTATTTTTCCACGTACGTGCGTTGTGTCTTTCTCTTTTATTTCCGCATTTTTCATTAGTACGTTCGGATTCTTTCTACAAATTTTCAATTGTATTCATTTCTTATTGTTCTCTCAGATTTTCTTTTCGCATTATTCATAGTTATGTTTGGACTTTTTTGTACTGTTGTGTACACATTTTCAGCCTCTTTTTTATTAATAATTTTTTTTGCCAATTTATTTAAATCTTGAACTTTTTTTTTCTTTTCATCCAGCCTGATACCGAGGTGATCAACACAAACGAGGTTTACCGAGAACTCATTCTGAGAGGCTATGAGTATGGTCCAGGTTTCCAGGGCATCACCAGAGCCAGTGTGGATGGTGAGTTACCCTTCATCCTCATCATCATCATCATCAACATCATCATCATCATCATCAACAACATCATCATCAGCAACACCCCAACCATCATCATCATTATCATCATCATCATCATCATCATCATCATCATCATCATCATCATCATCATCATCATCATCATCATCATCATCATCATCATCATCATCATCACCACCACCACCACCACCAACCCACACCACCACCACCACAACATCATCATCACCACCACCACCACATCATCACTACCATCACCACCACCATAACCACCAGTTTCCCATCCTCTCCCACTCCAGCGCGAGAGACGGACATCAGGTGGGACGGGCATTGGATCAGTTACCTGGACACCGTGCTACAGATGTGTCTGTTGGCCCGGCCAGGCACCCACCAGTGTCTGCCCGTCCTCATGGAGACAGTGACTATCGACCCCAGGGTCCACCCGCCCCAGCCTGAAGAGGGCACGACAGAGTTCGAGAGTAAGCTTTTACTGGACTTGGGGGGGAGGGGGGGGAGGTGCGCGTTCAAATATAATATTATATAAACTACACTTTTTTGGGACCTTTTGACCCCCCCACCCCACCCCGACCTTTTTATTCCCTAGGTTTTCCTCCATTCTCAACACTATGCTAACAATAGTCCTTATCCCTCCCCCCCCCCTCTTTTAGGGTGTTATATTATATTTGAAGGGCCCCTTAACTTAGTTCCGTTACACCCTATAGCCGCACGTACAACGTTATTGTAAGTTTACGACTTTGAATAAGATAAGACGGTTCAAATTAGCTCAGTCGGTAGAGTGTGCGGTTTCTTAAGAGAAGATTACTGGTTCGATCACATTTTTACTGGTAAGGTGGATATCAGTTTTATGTGAGATACATCAAAAGCACATAAAATTGTCAGAAGTCTTCGGGCCTGTCCACAGTATAGCCTAAATAGCGCTGTTTATAGTGACGTTTAACTCTAAGCGACAACACTGACCTACTTATTTTCAACGCACAGCCCTCCCAGGGCACTGGGACCCAGTGCTGGACATTGTGGCGGCGGGAGGAGTGGAGATCAGTGGATGGAGTGGTAGAGCGTTTGTCTCCAGACCGGGAGGTCTGCGTTCGAATCCCAAAATTGGTCAAAAATGTGTTTGTACATTTTCGTCCGCTTTAATTCGTTGAATTAGCGTCAGAAAATGTGACTGGCTGAAACAGAATCATGGTATCCTCGCACAGTTTCTGCACTCTCTCTCTCTCTCTCTCTCTCTCTCTCTCTCTCTCTCTCTCTCTCTCTTTCTTCCTCCCCCCTTTTTCTTCCATGTCCCTTGTTTCTTCCTCTCTTCCCTATCCTTAAATTAGCTAAGTCTACCCCTCTCCCTAACTTCCCCCTTCTCCTTTATTTCTATTACTATTTTGTTCTCATTCTTTCCTCTCATTTCTCCTGTTATCAAGCTACTTACTGTAAACAATTCAACACACCACCAAATAATGATAATCTTGACTAACCCTCCGTGGAAACAAATACAAACATGATGATTATGATCTTTCTAGGGCATGAAACGATGGCTAGCCGAGGATAAGAACAACCTGTTGCCCAACAAGCAAGAAATCAAGGAGGCGTTGGAACTTGCCAACAAGATTGCCAGCACCCCAGAAACTGCTTCAAACTTCGCCGCTGCAAAGGCCACACTAGAAGCGTTGGTTAGAAATAAAAATGGCCACAGTCTACCAAAGTAAGTGAACGCCGTGTAAAAAACCCTCAGGCCAACCAAGGTGAATTGGGGGGGGGGGGGGGGGCCTGGGTAGAACATCGGCTTCCGACACAAAAGGTCTTGATTCGAACCCTGGTGATTGCATCCCCTACTGGTTGGGTCGTTGTCAGTTTAATGTGACAGACTGAGACAGGAGTCATGGTATCCAGTCTTGAAGCCCGCCCATAATATAGCCTATATAGTGCTGATGTTGGACGTTAAATCAACTTCGCAACATAACAGCCTAGGTGATCTTAAACCCGGTGAGAGAAAGGGAGAGAGAGAGGGGGAGGGGGAGGGAGGGAGAATAAACAAAATATATGCAGTGCAAAGTTTGTTCTGATTCGAATAATGATTTAAATTATTGTTGTTCTGGTTGTGATTAAAGTCTTACCATGGAAAATACACTGCCACAAAATTATAAACGAACAGACACTATTTGAACAATATAAGTTGTGTCCCTGCAATTTTCAAATGTTAAGATACCATTCTAGTGATATCTTGCAGCCAAAATTCAGTATTGAAGTATTTTTCTGATTACACCTACACTCATTGTCTCTTTAAAATTTCCCTTTTTATAAAAAGGAATTACAAAACAACGTTTTATTTTCTGTCTAATAAACAGCATTAAGACACGAACATCCAATTTACATTATATACATTACATTCAGACATCCTGTTTGTGCTATAAAATCTCATTTCAATTTTTTAGCATTTTCAAATATCTCTCCGTTTGTGTGTCTGTGTGTCTTCTGCCACGGAGTAGTTGAAAGGATGGCTGATTGGTTGCTTTCTAGACGCCCAATTTTTGCTGCTAGCCTATACATGTATCGTATAAATATCCTTAAGCCAACGTTTGTCAAATTTACGTGAAGCCACAGTGAGATAGTTCATAGATAACATAATTACTGTCTTATTAGATCACATTATACTTACACGAAGTCCGACAAATACATTTTCCCTATCGTGCGTTTCGAACCGACGACCTTTTAGTTGAGAAACTAATGCTATAACATTTGCACTAGTTTGCCTCATTGGACCGATGAACTTTATATACAAGCTCTTTTGGCAAACAATCGCTATTCAACAATGTATTTTCATGTATCTTCGAAAAGGGAGTACATGTATTTCAAAAAATGTGTTTATATGACAATGTAATTTAAGTCAATCACAATTGACCAAATTCTCCTCGTGTATCTTCAAAAAGGGAGTACATGTATTTCAAATAATGTGTTTATATAACAATGTAATTTAAGTCAATCACAATTGACCAATTTCTCTTCGCGTATCTTCAGAAAGGGAGTATTTTAAATAACGTGTTTATATAACAATGTTATTTAAGTCAATCACAATTTACCTATTTTTCTTCGTGTATTTTCAGCCACGGAGTGTTCCAAATGCTGGATATAACCTTCAGTGAACCTCTGGAGGGAGATTTCTGGGAAAACCTGAGGAAGAAGCTGCACGATGTCCGCGCGTACCTCTGGGACGACCCAATCATCGCGGCCGTGGAGTCCGGAGACATCGTCAAGTTCGTCATAGAGACTGTCGCCGACAACGTCAGCCAGCAGGTCGTGGAGATACTGGAGTGTGGCGCAGCACGAGGTTCCTATTACCGTCAAGCCATCCCTAAGGCCTGCGACTACCTGAGCGTGAAAGATTGGAGGTACACGATCGCCGACAAGGGATTTGTGGAGGACGCGGTGGACTATCCGGTCAAGATTCTGCAGTTTGACCCCCTGGACCCTTCCACCTTCCCATCAGCCCAGAACGAGTCATGTGACCTGCTCGTCCTGAAGTGGACACTGCACATGCATGTGGACTTGGATGCGGCCATTACAGCCTTCAGTAAGATGATCAAACCTGGCGGATTCATGCTGGTCGAGGAGAATGTTGAGAGGTATTCCACGGATTAGTCGCTTTGGGTCGTATTTACAACGTTTGCTTAAAACTTGCTATTGTATTCTTATAAATTAAATATAGTCGTCAGCATTCCATAACGTTGTTGTTACGATCCTTTGCGTGTTTCCTGGTTCTGAACAACAGTGGTATTTTTTCTTCATAATGTTAAATAACTTAAAGTGTTATTTGCACTAGATTTACCACAACCATCAAAGTAAAGCTTAAAATAAGCCTGCTTTTTTAAATCAAATCCCAAATATTTGTTTCATATTTTAAATTTTCTCCAACAATAGCATTTCAGTTTTTTTACATGGTTTTGATGTCGATTTTACCCTAATAATTCTTCTCTCGTTTTTCAACAATCCAGACTGTCGACCTTCTTCCCAATCAAGGCCATCGTGTCGGCCTCTCTGGGCGGGAAAGGTGGGCCAGAGGGAGACCGATCTCTTGGCTGTTTCTACACGGACGCCCAGTGGAGCGCACTATTCGCCAGGCACGGCTTCGAGCAGATCATGCACAGGCACGACGGAATCTCTGCGTCAGTGTTCCTCCTCAGGAAACCCTTCACTCCCAGCGTACCTCCCGTTATCGTCAACATTGATGACCTGCAGTGCTCCTGGCTTGGGGAGCTCCAGGCAAGATGTGCTGAGATTCGGGATTCCCCGAAAGATGCCAGGCTCTGGCTGGTGGCCAACACAGAGCTCAATGGCATTTTGGGATTTTTCAGAGCCCTGACCTGGGAGCTGGGCCAGGACAAGATCCGGTGCGTCCAGATATGTGACACTTCGTCAGCGCCCAAGATTACACCTGATAGTCCAGAGTTCAAGGAGCTGGTCAGGAAAGACATGGCCTACAATGTCTACAAAGAGGGCAAGTGGGGGACTTACAGAGGATTCACCATATCAGAAGGTGCGTTTAACCACCCGGGTGGGTTTTTTTAAACAATGAGCGTATGATGTGACATAAGGATCTAGGGATTAGTGTTAAAAATGTTCCTAGTCGATGCACTTGTCATTAATTGCACTTAAGGTAGAACACCCAACCACCCCCCCCCAAAAAAAAAAAGCTAAAATTGCATTAATATGAGTTAATTTAAAAGTATTGATTTTTTAATGCTCTGGTTGTTCCTTCTTCTATAAAAAAATAAAAACAATCTGATGCCCCAATTGTCAACTATAGACGTTTTGTCCTTGGAAAAAGCAGAATGGGGCACCGTGGAATGGCAAGTTAATGTATTGCTACATGTATCCTAGAACTAGGGCAAACATGCTGCCTACGGGCGTCCAGTTTGAATTTGAACGACTTTAGGTCCTGTGTCTCTAGCAATATCCTTTGATTGTTTTTTGGCACATTTTATATCGCCAGTACCACCATAGCCAAACAATTCAGAAAGAAATATTTGGTTAAAACGAAATAAAGGTAATAGTTACTTGGTGATTTCATTTAGGGTAAATAATAATGGTTGGCTGTTTATAAATATATTTTAACTATAAGTATACAAAAGTTCCTCTTTCTGCCTATATGGAGACTGTAGCTCTCCTACAAAAAAATGTACGACTGGTTAGGCCTACATGGAATTTGTCATTTTCCCCAAAAGTGTCTTTGTTAGAATAAAACCTAGACACGTTCGTCGTGGATGGCGCTGTCTCCTCACCTGGGCAAGGGGTGTACCATGCGGTAAGCGGAAATTGGTGCGTTTCCTCAATTTCACTGAAGATCATGATATATTAGAGATGCTGAAGAAGATAAGTGTAGCAGCCGGAAGTGGAAACTTGGAACTGCTTGTTGTTGGTTACGAGAATAACAGACTGATTTTTCTGACGATTCACTTCTTTACGGTTTCCTTAACAGTATATTTATGACCTTAACAAAATTGTTTAAAACTCGTACTTCAACTGAACTAGCTGCATAGGTGTCCTATTCATAGAAAAAATAAACAACAACACGAAAAATAGTCTTCTGTTGGCATTCACATTGCAATAAAAATATTGTGTATCTTTCGTGTTTTTCTACTGACCAGCTGAGCGCCAGAAGGAGCGTCCGAGCGAGTACGTGTACGCTGACTGGCTCTCGGTCGGAGACATATCCAGTCTCCGCTGGTTCGACTCGCCCCTCAAGACCGGACACAACAACGGCATGCTGGGAAGCAAGATGGCGCACAAGCTAGAGACTGAGACATGCTCTGTCTACTACGCGGGTTTGAATCTCCGGGATATTATTTTGGCCAATGGGACTATCCAGAGGGACATTCTTCCCGAAGAGACGTTCTTCAAAGAGGGAGTTCTGGGAGTGGAATTCTCCGGGAGGAATTCAGCCGGGAAGAGGGTGATGGGGCTGTGTCCACCTCCGGTGAGTAACGTGGTTAAAAAACCAACATCTGAACGACTTTTCTTCAGGGGGCAAGAGGCTGTGAAATCTTTTCATTATATATTTAATAATTTAGAAACAAACACTACATTCTCAATTCGTTTGCTCTGTATTTCATCATTATATAAAAACACTTTTATAATGCCCAATTTATAAAATAATTTGTATATACATGTAATGCAAATTGACGTGGTTTTTTATGAGACATTTAAAGGTACGAATACAATTTTGGCAATCGGCATATCAAATAACATTGTTATGCTTCAACACGTATGAATACTTATTCTCGAATTTAACTTTTTCTTGTTTGTGCATTTCTTGCAGGCATTGGCGTCCAGTGTGAAGTGTCCAGTCTCCTCCCTGTGGTCAGTGCCTGACCAGTGGACCCTGGAGGAGGCAGCCACCGTCCCTCTGGCCTACGCCACAGCCTACTACTGTCTGGTGGAGGTCGCTGGTCTACAGAGGGGCAAGACAGTCTTCGTACACGCTGGGGCATCGGCTGTAGGCCAGGTGAGTTATCTCTTGTTCCATTGATTATTATGCTACTACTGCCAGGTATGCTGAGGGGCAAAAGGGTCTTTACACATGCTTAGACATCGGCTTGAGAACTGAGCGATTTCTAGGTATAAAAACTAGCCTAGTAGTAAATATATGTGTGTGCCTCTGTCTCCGTCAGTCTCAGTTTGTCAGTTTGCCTGCCTCTCTCTCTCTCTCTCTCTCTCTCTCTCTCTCTCTCTCTCTCCTCTCTCTCTCTCTCTCTCTCTCTCTCTCTCTCTCTCTCTCTCTCTCTCTCTCTCTCTCTCTCTCTCTCTCTCTCTCTCTCTCTCTCTCTCTCTCACTCACTCACTAACTCACTCTCTCACTCCCTATCTTTCTTTTTCAACGTGTACCACATTTCCCAGGGGCACTTCACGTATTCATGTTCAAGGCAAATTGTTAAGTTCAGAAAATAGTACCTTCTGACATACAGAGAAAGAGTGGAGATACCAGAAGTTCCAACTCAGCCAGTCACTTTATACTGACTCCGAACCAACCAGTAAATATCAACATCGAAGAAGCGACATGAATCAATTATTACGATTTTAGCATTGCTGACACATTCTTAACAGCGCATGTCTCGTTACATATATATTTTTTTTCTAAATTTTTTTTTAGTGAATTATAACAGTAACAGGGTACATAGAGTAAATACAAGCGACTGCTGTATATAGAATAATCGTTAATAATAGCAACAAAGTTATTGCTAACAGTACCTCTTATAAAGTTAATAATAATGAACGAGATATGGAAGGAACGGCAGTCTAAACAAACCAACAAACATTATACACAACCACGCAACTAATAGTTTTAAAACATTTTTTAAAGAACTAGATAAATAGATAAATTATTAAATTTAACGAAAAACGAACAAACAAAAATAAACAAAAAACAAAAAATGACATCTACATGTATAGCAATTTATAGTAGCATTCATATTGAAATAAAAACATTGTTAAGTACTTATAGACTATTAGAAGTACGTTACATTAAACTTAATCCTCGTTATATTTTTAGTTTGTTCCTCGGTATTTTGTACTTTTTTCTTTTGCTAACTTGCCAAACATCTTTAGAAAATATTACAGACGATGTTGTTAACCACGTCTTTACTTTTCCACAGGCTGCCATAGCCGTGGCCCTCAGCTACAACTGCCAAGTTTTCGCCCTAACGCAGAACAGCGGCGAGACTGCTGTACTTAAGACCATCTTCCCCCAGCTCAAAGATAGCAATTTCTGCAGCTCTGAAGACACTTCTTTCAAAAAGCATATACATAAAGAGACAAAGGGAAAAGGTAAAGTTGAAATTTCATGAAGTCTATAAAATCTCTCTATGGCTATCTCGCTCACTCTCACCCCTCTCTCTCTCTCTCTCTCTCTCTCTCTCTCTCTCTCTCTCTCTCTCTCTCTATCTATCTATTTGTTTCTATCTTTCTCTCTCTCTCTCTCTCTCTCTCTCTCTCTCTCTCTCTCTCTCTCTCTCCGTTAAGTACAATTCATAATTCGCGCACAAACTTTTAAGCTACCTTTAAACTTAAAGTCACGCATCTCAACAAAATTTTTAAAAGACACTTTCATGACATCAATGTAATAAGAAATTAGGATTTTCACAGTATTGTTACGTCTTCCTTAGCATACTAGTTAACGGATGCCAATTTTCGGAAGCCAATGTTAATACTTGTCCTTTGTTTTAATTGCAGGAGTGGACGTAGTTATCAACACCCTAAGAGGCAAGTACCTTCAGGCCAGTCGAAGACTGCTGTCCAAACAGGGAGTGTTTGTGGATATTGGATTCAAGGTGGATGGCCAGACACAAATTGGTGAGCGTTTAGTTACATATTTCACACACTGACCCTATAAATGACACACAGACTTCTTTACCGACATGGAAAGGGGGGGGGGTGGCGGTAGTCCTAGAGTAAAATATGGCGCTCAACGCAGGAGGTCCGTGATTCGAGCCGCTCTGGTGATTTCGATCATTACTGGTTGGGTCGGTGTGAGTATATTGTGGCCGATTGAGACAGAGTCGTGATATCCCCGCACTGCTTCTGTGTCCCGAGTTGGAATCCCGGCGGTTGCGTTCCCTACTGGTAAAATTGTCATAGTTTAGTCCTGGGGCCTGTCCACAATATTGCCTAAATAGTGCTGACGTCGGATGCTATACAACAAAGAACAAAACAACTAACCAGTCAAAACTGGTTAGGCAAAACTGGTTAGGTCTATAAAGATGCACCATTATTCACCTGGCCGTTGGCCCTTACACAAACAAGTCTCAAAAACCTGTGTGCTATTTGCGCAATCTGTCCTGCCAGTCTTCTCAAACTAAAAAGGTTTCTTGGCCTAAATCCAACCGTAAATCAATATCAGTATTGCCTAAAAATGTTCAGCAAGAGTTTTAACATTACACACATTGTCCTGCTTCAATTCCCCCAGCGTACTACACGCGAGAACACCCTGACCTTCGGTTCCAGCTGGACGCTCTGCTCGAGTCCCAGGGGCCAGAGTGGACTCGCCTGTTTGACCTGGTCCAGGCAGGGATACACAGCGGAGTGGTCAAGCCCTTGAAGAGAGCCGTCTACAGCATGGACAAGATTGTGGACGCCTTCAAAACCGTGGAGGCTGAGAGAGGAGCTGGCAAGATTGTCATTAAGGTACGATTGTTTTTTTTATGCATAGCGTCAAACTTCAGCACTGTGTAGTCTATATTGTGGATGGGTCTCAAGACTGACGTCTGGCAATTCATTTGCTGACATACAGACAACAGTGCAGGGATACCAAGACTACTGTTTCAGTCGGCCACATTACACTGACATCGACGTAACCAGTAGGGGGCAAAATCAGACAAAAAATTTAAAATTTTCCTCATCGATCATGGGTTTCAAACCAACGATCTCTAGATTGGGAGATCAGCATACTACCACTTATAATGAGATCAGAGTATGGAGCATTTGAATCTTGACGGGGGTTATAATGTAGTGAAAAAAGCTCTTTAGTTACAGTATCCGATTATAGGTACTGTGTTAGAGCTGCTAAGTTGCATTATATTATCTTGAAAGATATGTGCATGCAGATTGCATTGTATTTTGGAATTCCTTTATTAAAATTGATTTAACATTAAAAAATCACGACATCTCGGACGAAGCGGGTAATGTGTGGGAAGTATCTCAATATTTAAAGTATAATATTGGTTACTGAAAAACTGATGGGCTTATCGGAGTATTGTTTGTCGATAGTATGCCATGAAATTGTAAGAATTGCCACTACCGATAAAGACCTTCATTAAAAAAATTGTGCATGTAAACAGTTTGATTATTTATTTGGATGTTTTTATTGAATGTCCTCATTGCTCTTAAAATTGTACAATCTATGCAAACTAGATCCATTCTCAATTTCACAAATAACCCCTAACAAAACGCATATTTCAAAAATAACTCCTAACAAAACCCATTCCCAATTTCACAAATAACCCGTAACAAAACCCATTCATAATATTCACAAATAACTCCTAACAAAACCCATTCTAAATATCACAAATAATTCCTAACAAAACGCATTCATAATATTCACAAATAATTCCTAACAAAACCCATTCCCCATTTCACAATAACCTCTAACAAAACCTATTCTCAATAGCCCATAGAGAAATCCATTCTCAATGGCACTCACAAGCTCCTTCTCAACTTTACAAAAAATAAGCTCTAACAAGATCCATTCTAAATTCCACTAATTTGGACCAACAAGACCAATCTCAATTTCTCAGATAGCCACCAACAAAATCCATTCTAAATTTACCCCACAGATCCGAGACGAGGAGCGCCAGAAGGTGTGTCCGACCCCCAGGACCAGCTTCCCCGCCATCCACAGGACGTGCTTCCACCCGGACAAGTCTCACATCCTGGTCGGAGGCATGGGCGGGATGGGTCTGGAGACAGCGCACTGGATGGTCCTCAGAGGGGCCAAGAAGATACTGCTGACATCCAGGTTCGATTCTGTGTTTTTGGTGTCTTTTCTACTTAACTTGGCATGGCTTTGTTTTTAGGATATCATAACCAGTGGTTTGTTGCTGGACTTTTCTTTTTTGTTTTCGTGTTTACTTATTTTGATTATTGCTAATTTGTTTCGTATCTTTGGTTCCCTATTTTTTGGCCTTTGCGATGCTAACTTACCTTTTCTATAAGTCTTCAATTATATGTGACAAATAAAACTCTCTGCTTGACGAGCCTTTATTGTCTCCCATCTCAGGTCTGGAATATCCACGGGCTACCAAGCCAGGAAGATCTGGTACCTGCGCCAGCTTGGCGTAGAAGTTGAAGTACTCGCCATGAGCGTGAACAGTCGGGAGGCGGCAGACAAGCTGTTCGAACACGCCCTCAAGATGGGCCCAGTGGGCGGGATCTTCAACATAGCTACGGTAAGAAGTGGGCGGGATCTTCAACATAGTTATGGTTAGGAGTGAGCGGGATCTTCAGCATAGCTAGTAAGGAGTGGGCGGGATCTTCAACATAGTTATAGTAAGGAATGGGCGGGACCTTCAACATAGCCACGGTAAGGAGTGGGTGGGATCTTCAACATAGCCACGGTAAGAAGTGGGCGGGATCTTCAACATAGTTATGGTTAGGAGTGAGCGGGATCTTCAGCATAGCTAGTAAGGAGTGGTCGGGATCTTCAACATAGTTATAGTAAGGAATGGGCGGGACCTTCAACATAGCCACGGTAAGGACTGGGTGGGATCTTCAACATAGCCACGGTAAGAAGTGGGCGGGGTCTTCAACATAGTTATAGTAAGGAGTGGGCGGGACCTTCAACATAGTTATAGTAAGGAGTGGGTGGGACCTTCAACATAGTTATAGTAAGGAGTGGGCGGGATCTTCAACATAGTTATAGTAAGGAGTGGGTGTGACCTTCAACATAGCCACGATAAGCAGTGGGCGGGATCTTCAACATTAACTGTAAGGTGCGGGCGGGATATTTAACATATCTTCAATATTGCCAGTAAGGAGTGGGCGTATCTTCAATATTACCTTATTGGTTGAGCGGTGTTGAGAAAAAGTCATTATCTGTGTGGCAGCACGTAAACTTGTTAGACGTCTGTCTTAGAGCCCGTTCACATTATAGCCTATGTAGTGCTGATGTTGGGCGCTAAGTATCAACTCATAATTGTCATTCTTTTGTTTTAAAAAATTAAAAGAACAAGAAAAAAATAATAACTTCTTTAAGCACAACCAACAGACTTCAGACTTTTCCTACTCTTCTTTCCTCCCCCACTGAATAAACCACCTAGGCCCTCGACGACGGCCTCTTTGAGAGCTTCACCCACGAGCAGTTCATGAAGCCCCTGGAGTCCAAGGTGACCACGTCCATGCTGCTGGATGAGATCTCCCGGGAGAAGCCGGTGCGAGACACCCTGGACCACTTCGTGATGTACTCTTCCCTGGTGGCCAGCCATGGTCACGTGGGCCAGAGTAACTACGCATTCGGCAACATGGTCCTGGAGAAGATCTGTGAGAGGAGGAAGAGAGACGGCCTCCCAGGTGTGTGTGTGTAAAAATTCAAGTTGATTTCATGCTCCGATAATCTGTCTGTTTCTGTTGTTGTTGTTGTTGTTGTTGTTGTTGTTGTTGTTGTTGTTGTTGTTGTTGTTCTTGCTCTTCTTCTTGTTCTTCTTCTTCTTCTTCTTCTTCTTCTTCTTCTTCTTCTTCTTCTTCTTCTTCTTCTTCTTCTGCTTGATGTTGTTTTTGGTCTTGTTTTTTGTTTTTGTTCTGGTTCCATACGAATCCGAAACATCCTGATTTGTGCTGTTTAATGTGGCCAAAATTGTTAAGCTTCATCTTTTTTTCACGATTGACATTAAAGTTAAGGATATACGTCCCACATTTGATGACATGTCTTCATTTGAAAACTTCTCAACCCATGATATTCTCATAAATTCTCGTAGTATTTCGTCCCAAAACATTAACCTTTTCATTGTATTTTCTGCTTATCGCTCCCATGGTGCAGGAGAAACAAAGCTTTTATATGGTTAAGATTTAATCTATTAGGGCAAAGTCAGTCTAACAACTTTTCAAACTGTTAAAATCAGACATACAACCTCATGAATTCCTCTAATTACAACGTAAATAGAATTCATTTGAACCTAAATCACACCCAACTGACTAAGTCTAAATATTTCTTTTTTTTCCTCAACAGCTGCTGCTCCACAGTGGGCAAGTATCGCTGACGTGGGAATCGTCGCTCTAATGGGAAACAAAACGATAATCGCCCGCAAATATCCCCAAAGGTTTTACAACGTGCTGAACGTATTCGACTACATGCTGAGCTATGGCGGCGTGATAACTACTTCCTACGTCCTGATTGAACGGTCCATGACCATCGGCGGTGGGGAGGAGTCCATGATAGACCACGTCTTAAAGACAGTCGGCAAGATTCTGGGTGAGTAGATGGACTGTTAATGAAAAGGTCTTAAAGATTTGGCTTTTATAGAGGCAGATTCAATGTACTCTTTATAAGGTCTAATACACAGAATTGACTAATTTCTATACCAGCGTATTATAATGTATTTTTGCATCGGTTTATCGCACAATTAATGTACTGTTTTATAAAGTCTAATAGCATTGACTTGTAAACAAACAGAGTTAATGTACTGTTTTTCAAGGTCTAATACCATTGAATTCTATACCATCAGAGTTAATGTACTGTTTTATAAGGCCTAACACCATTGAATTCTATACCAGCAGAGTTAATGTACGGTACTGTTTTATAAGGTCTAACATCATTGATTTCGATACCAGAAGAATTAATGTTCTGTTTTATACAAGCAGGTTTAATGTTCTGTTGTATAAATTCTGTAAACATTGACTTGTATACAAGCAGAGTTAATGTTCTGTTTTAAAAGGTCTAACACCATTAACTTCTATACAAGCAGATTTGATGTACTGTTTTATAAGATCTAATAGCATTGACTTCTATATCAGCAGAGTTAATAATTGTATACTGTTTTGAAAGGTCTATCACCATTTACTTCTATACAAGCAGAGTTTATGTACTGTTTTATCTTGTCGTTTTATCAAGCTATTTTATTTATATTTTGTTTAATTTTATTTTACATTACCTTGTCATCAAGTCATGCTTTTAAAGCCTTATTTTTCTCTCAATCCGTTTTTTTTCTGTCTGTCAGGAATAAAAAACGTGTCCAGCGTTGATGGAGACAAGGAGTTCATTGACCTGGGAGTGGACTCTCTCATGAGTGTGGAGATTAAGCAAGCCCTGGAGAGAGACATTGACCTCATTCTGAGTACCAAGGATATCCAGCTTATGTCCTTCAACGCCCTCAGATCACTCATCGAGGGAAACTAACAGTAACACTCAGTGGAGGCCTAGCCAAAGACTTTTTAGGTTAACTTTTAGTGGAGACCTAGGCAGAGACTTCTTAGGTTAACTTTTAGTGGAGACCTAGGCAGAGACTTCTTAGACCTAAGAAGTCTTTGGCTAGGTCTCCACTAAAAGTTAACCTAAGAAGTCTTTGGTTAGGCCTCCACTAAAAGTTAACCTAAGAAGTCTTTGGTTAACTCCACTAAAAGTTAACCTAAGAAGTCTTTGGTTAGGTCTCCACTAAAAGTTAACCTAAGAAGTCTTTGGTTAGGTCTCCACTAAAAGTTAACCTAAGAGTCTTTGGTGAGGTCTCCACTAAAAGTTAACCTAAGAAGTCTCTGCCTAGGTCTCCACTAAAAGTTAACCTAAGAAGTCTCTGCCTAGGTCTCCACGTGACTAGAAAATAACAAGGTTATAGTAAGATATAGTTCCTTCTTTATATTCATGCGCAAGGTTATAACCCTCTTTTTTCAAGTCTCGGCACGTTAAACTCAGTCTTATACCAGCAAAACTGATGGCCGTGATAGGTTTGTTGGGGTCGAGGGTTAGACAGAAAAAATTAATGTTGAGCTGTATAAGCTCTGACACTTTGAGCTATCAGCCATGTTGTTATAGTTGTCGATGGCTAAATTGTCTTTAGATCGGGCAATGGTTTTATAGATAGTATGTGTTCTATGGTTTTAGAGACAGTAATTGTACAATGATGTTCTATAAATAGTACATGTGCGTCCTGATCTTTTGCCGCGCCTCGAGCATAATAAATTATTATCCAAAAGATGCCTTGTCTTGCCATTATTTTTTTTTTTTTTAAATTAAATGCATCGGCTCACTGTTGTTTCGCTAGATTCGTCTTGCCAGTTAAGAAATTTTTAAAGGATTCTGTCACAGGACAAAATAAAATGTTCATTTTGATTTGTTTTGACCCAATTTCTCTTGTTTTTTGTTGTTGTTTTTTTTTTGTTGAATATTCTGTATCCATGGTTTAAACCTGTGCTCAAATTAGGAGTGAAGCCTTTTCGGAAGACATTAGAAATGACTAAACTACACATTTCAATTAAACGTGTTTGGAAAGTTTTTTTTTCCTTTTCTTTCTTTTTTTGGGGGGTTGGACAGGGTGAATGACTTCGAAATGTGCATGTGAATTCAAAAGTGGGTTATATCTTAATTAATATAGAGTCTCTTAAACGTTCATCTAAATATGTTTTATCTGAAAGAAAAGTACCTCAAGGTACATATTATTTATTTTACTTAACAATAACTTGAAGGATCTATTACTATATTTACAAAGTCAGGGTCTAATTCATCACATGTATTGTAAAATGTCCTAACTTCTTTCTACAATACTAAAAATGTTCAGTGAAAAGATATACCATTTTACAACCAATTAAAAAAAAGTTATGTAATTTTTATGTCTGCTTCGTTGTTGAAATGACAATGATGACTTAAGTACGACGTAGTTTGTTAATTTGCTATATTTCTTTGTCTAATATTCACTGTAAATTACACTTGAGTTCGGATTTTTTTCTAGATGAGAAATGTATAGGTTTATTCCTTGTTATAATTCATTGTTTACTTTTGAAGGCTGAATAAGAGATAATCTACTCTAGACTTTCCTTTCTGTGCTGTAAATACTTGTTTGTTATCAGATAAAGGCATAATTCGTTTTGTATTCAAATATTTTTTCAAAAGTATTTTTTCGTTTTATTTCCTCTGTTGTTGGTTGTTTTTTTTTTTAGAATAAAAAAAGATTCTGTGGGTTTGGTTTATCGTTTGTTAAATTTCTTCTTTTTCAATGATGACTTTCCTTTTTACTTTTAAGAGTATCATCATTATAATTATTTCCAGGTGTCTATTGTTTTTACTGTTATTTCAAATAAACACTGCCATACGAAATGTTTGAATTCTTTTTTTATTTTGTTTTTTTTTAAGTTCATAACACCATTTACGGGTCTCCCAATTCTTTAATTTTTTACACTCCAGAATTTTTCAGTATTGGCTGAAAATCAAAGTATTTCCTTCTTCTTTATGATAAATTATCTTTCAATGACAGTATTTTTTGTTCATGCATTCATGTGGAAGTAATAATGATAAATGATTTCTATATAGCGCCCAACCCCGAATTATCAGGCTCTGGGCGCTTTACATCGTTAAAAAGGTACTAACTAAACTAATTGAATCATTCAAGTGATATTTAAATAAAAAATAACACACACACACGCACACATACTCAGTAACACTACATTTACCAACATCTTTAACCAACAAGAAAACACATAACAATTTAGGTATAACTTTGAAACAAGTGGTGCTTAAGTGAGCGTTTAAAGATTTGTAAGTACGACTGAATGCTAACAAAGGAAAGGGAAATACTGTGGATAAAAGAATACCGTTGTTCTTTCATAGGTAAAAAATAGTTAAAAATAAACTTGCTTCCGTCTAAATAAAAAATGTGTTGATTTGCTTGTTGTTGTTGTTGTTGTTGTTGTTGTTGTTGTTGTTGTTGTTGTTGTTGTTGTTATTGTTGGTGTTGTTGTTGTTTTTTTTGTTGTTTTTTGTTGTTTTTGATTTTTAATTCAGTTCGAGTAATGCGTGAATCTCTATGTGAATTTAATCTTTGCAATATCTTCACAAAATAAGGTAAATATATAAAAACACAAAAAATATAAAGAACTGTACACGCATAGTATAATGTATAAAGAGACGCCAAAAATAATATAAAATCACAATCTTATTAAAATGTGTAAAGAAACACTCATTATCATAAAGAGTCTCCAATAATACTATACTGTTTTAACTATGCTCTACATTAACTCACCAAAACGGTAGTGAAGTGTATCTCTCAATAAGAACAACAACCTTCTCTTTAAAAAAAAACTTGATGAATAAAAAAGAGACCCAAATACGTACGCTAATCTTGTTCTACCAGAAAAAATCCTGTACGGAGACGTGGGCACCAGCTGAAGACTGAACCTTATTACGTCCTATTTGCCGGCTCAATGCCATGTTCTGCCCCAGGGCTAACGCGTCTATCCCCCCATCTCCCTGCGTAACTATGGTAAACCCTTCATTTGGATACCAGACTTCAGTAAAACACCATATTGTTAATTTGAGCCCTCAACATAAAGGCTAAAAACAAATCTTTTCTTAGTTTTATGTTCCTTGGGTTTCCCGAAAAACACTACGATCTATTAGTCAGCAAAACACGGGATGTAAGGACAATCCGCCTGACTTCCATGAACAACATTTAATTGAAAATTGTTAGTAAAACTCATAGAAATGAGAAGGAAATACTGACAGAGAGCAAGAGAAGTAGAAAAAAAAGATAAATAAAAATAAGAGAGAGAAATCGGTAGAGAGAGACAGAGAGAGGAAGAGAACGAGAGAAAGAGAGAGGGAGAGAGGGAGAGAGAGAGAGAGAGAGAGAGAGAGAGAGAGAGAGAGAGAGAGAGAGAGAGAGACGGACACAAGCAACAAAACGTCAAAATAGATAATATATAGATAGATGGATAGATAGATAGATAGATAGATAGATAGATAGATAGATAGATAGATAGATAGATAGATAGATAGATAGATAGATAGATAGATAGATAGATAGATAGATAGATAGATAGATAGATAGATAGATGATAGATAGATAGATAGATAGATAGATAGATAGATAGATAGATAGATAGATAGATAGATGGATATATTTTTGTATTGTCCTACCTTGAGATTGCGGCCATTTCTTGCGACACATGTGTTTCGAGCGGTTTCATCAACCGCTCTCTTCGGGCGTCTGGCGTAACGCGTTTTGTTGCGTGAATCTCGCCTTTTTCTAGCGCTTGTCCTTTGAAGTTTTGGAGTAAATGTTTCTAGCGGTGCGGGCAAGTTGTGTATAAGTTTCTTCTTTTGTTGAGGCTTGGTTTTAGCTTGAGGGTGTAACTTTTTTCTGAAATGCATAGGTTGCATCGCTCGCTTGCTGTGGAGTAGGGTTCTGCTTTTTCGATTATGTCCCATGAAATTTTGTATTCAATATTTTTTCTTTTAGTTCCCATATTAGTTCACTGAGTGTTGTGGCTGGTTTTGTATGTTCTAGTCTGAAGCTTGATGTGTGTTGATTGTAATGTATCTTGTTTTGAATTTGTATGTGTCTTTTGATGTTTTTTGTTCGACGGTGGCTCTGTATACAACTCCTTTTGAGAGGCACATTCCATCAAGTGGGCATGCCGCTTTGTCCCGGCAGTTACATGTTCTTTCTCCTTCGTCCGTTCTAGTCTTTTCTGATTTAAGGACTGTTTTGTTGGGGCCATTGATGACTTGTTTTATGCTTGGCATTTGATGACTTTTTTTATGCTTGGCATGCAACTGTAACTTAGCTTTATGGTGTTTTTGTTGAGGATTTTATGCAGCTTGTTGCTTGGGGGGAAGCACGTGTTTATAAGTCCGAAAATTTTTTTCCGATGTTTGTACTGACAATAGAACTAAACGGGGGGTTGTACCAGATAATATTTCTCTTTCTTGTTTTCTTTGTATCTCTTGTTGTGCCACTTGCGTGATCTTTCTGCAGTTTTGGCTCCTTGTTGGGTCCTTTTCTGTATGTTTTAGCTTCTATGTATTTTAGTTTCTGCTTGCACCCGTTTTCGGTCAGGGCAGCGTTATAAGACCCGTTTTCGGTCAGGGCAGCGTTGTACGGTTTTGCTGCCTCGTTGAAAATATTGATGTTGGCAGAATTGTTTGATAGGCGTTTTTCTATACCTTTTGGGAGATTCTTGATTATGGGTGGTGGGTGGTTGCTGTCGCAATGGATGTACTGGATGATGCTGTTTTTTGTCTTTTGTTATAAGGTTTGTATACTCCTGTGTTGAGGTCTAGAGAAAAGATCTTGCAAATTTTTTGTTTTGTCTTTTCTGCATTTCTAGGGTTCATATTGGTTATGGCAAGCCCGTCGTCTCTCTCTATGTAGCCCAACATTGACATTGAGGTGCTGTAGCTGGGAAAGGAGGAAGAGGAAGATAGATCGATAGATAGATAGATAAATAGATAGCTAGATAGATCGATCGATAGATAGATAGATTGGTAATTAGGTAGGTAGATAAAAAGATAGATGAATAGATTGATAGATAGATATATAGATAGATAGATAGATAGATAGATAGATAGATAGATAGATAGATAGATAGATAGATAGATAGATAGATAGATAGATAGATAGATAGATAGATAGATAGATAGATAGATAGATAGATAGATAGGTAAATTAATAGATAGATAGACAAGCAGACATACTGGGTCCTTTTTTGGTTAATGTTATTTGCGAGTTATAAGGGTATTGAACCTTTATTAAAGCTCAACAGGCGCTTTAACAATTGAACTCAGAACTAGATAAGACACCACAATTTTGATACAGAGCAGTAAAAAAAAAGATGTCCTCTTTGAATTGTTTCACGCTTGCCAGGTTTCCAAGGGCGTTTAGTAAAATTTCGAACCTGAAACCTTCTAAATCGAATCGCTATACACTTTGACGCTAACCTTATTAACACCTCGGAAAAACAAAACAAAAAAATGAACCCTGTACCGTAGGGCATAATTATTTATTGTTGTATCAGCTACGAATTGTGTGTGACACAAAACTATCGTTGCAAAGGCTAGAATTGCCATACACAACCACGTTATTTGTGAAATAAAACACCGAATAATTATTAGACTGCTAGAGCTGTGTTGACATCGCTTTGATGTGATGCCTGCGGTTCAACTGTGATTTGCCAAATTGGATACCTGTGAAAGTTAGATGTCTGTAGGCCCTGCAGACGACATATTGATTGAGAGATACATTTAGGTTTTTTATTAGATTATAGATCTAGTTGTTTGGTCTTATTTTACATACTACTGGTGTATCGAATTTTTTTTTTCGTTATAATTCAGGGGTACCCCGGTAGGGACTTAATAATGAGCATTTGGCTGTTCATTATCGTCCGACTTTTTAACGTTTTGATCTTTTTAAAAAGCATGTTGTTTAACATTTTGCCCTTCTCACACACGTTAACATTATCTTTGATGTCATTTTCTATTTCAGAGATCTATTGTTTCAATGAACTCTTACATAATCCACACGTAATAAAAATCGATGTATAAGTCCATGGCGTTCTGGTAGACTAATGTTCAACTTTGCTCTGATCCAAAAATGATAAATGTATTCTGTATATCAGAGGTATGATTTACAAAGATTGATGGGTGTTTTTTTTTTTTTTCGTTTACTTTCCAACATGCCTTATATAATAACATGGACAAATTGAAGCGTTTCATCTCGTATCGTTGTCTCATATATAAGGCTATGTCGGTTTGGCGTTGCACTTTTCTCTTTTTTCTTACGGAGTCGGTAGTTCGTGTTTTAGCATCTAGTTCTTTTTCCCCACAAGAGTCACAAAATTAACAAAAGGCTTTTCAATCAGTGTCGGGTACTTTCCTGTCCTCTGCGCTTTCACTTCAAATTGAACTAGACTAAAACTGTTTTTGGCTTTTGCCTTTAAATCTCTTTTTGTGAAGAACTCGAAAAGCCTTTTGTCATAGTCATTACTGTCAAAAACAAAGAGTTCCAACAACAATCAATAAATTTATATTCATAAATTTAAAGAAATATTGGTATGGAATTTATCGAAACGTGTTAACTTACATACAAAAAGTTTAGGTGTATAAAATATTAAAAGGTTTTGGCTTGAGGACTACCGGTGTTTCTAAAGGAATATTCGTCCAGGATAAAATATCACCCAGGAATGGCGCCGCAGGAAAATCCCCCGTCTGAGGGTCGAGATGCGATTACACCGGTCACGGTCCGAACCGTGGTTCCCTATGAGGGGGATATCGCTGTGTGCGGCTTATCTGGCCGTTACCCTGAATCCCGTAATGTGGAGGAGCTGAAGGAGAACCTCTTCAACAAGGTTAACATGATCACGGTGGATGATAGGCGTTGGGAACCAGGTACGTGTAGTAAACATCGTTTTATTAGTGGGGAAACGTCATTTTTAGCTCTTCTAACAAAATGTACCTATCATCAACTAGTCAATTCGTAGGTAAACCTCTATATTCAATTGGGGGGGGGGGGCTGGTTTTTAAGAGATAGCTCGTCGCAGGCCTCCTTATCCGTATTTTCTTACGAAGAGTTGTAAGCTAGCTCCTTTTTTTTAACAAACGACCGCAGTTCTCCGCCATACAAAATAACATATTTGCATCACCAGTTTCCCGAATAATATTATGAATAAGGGGAGCACTAATTGACTCGAACTTCTGATCTCATGCTGTTTACTACAGAGCCCTGGCGAATTGAATATATTCATCTCATCTAGCCACTCCATACCTAGGTATAAGTTTAAAAAAAAACAAGCACTTCTTCGATAGAATAATTTGTTAAAAAAAAAATCCCCCAAACCCTCACTACTTTGCTCTAGAAGTGTCAATAAGAGTTGATATTTTCAGTTTTAAATAACATACTGCTTTATGGGAATTCATTGCTTAATACTGATGTTTGCTCATTGCTTACATATCAAATCAACAAAAATATAGCTGTGCTTTTTGAAAACTGTATCGTCATTTATTTGAATTAAATTATTTTTTATAGAACACTATTCCGCCCGCCCACCCTAAAAGAGAATAATGCAAACTGGCATAGTGCGCCAAACTAATAGTTAAATGCTGGGCCTAGGGCTGATTTTGACGCTTGATTTCTTCAGTATCTCGGTCACTTCTTTTGGGGAGCCTTGTTCTTTTTGTAGGCCAACCCATTTTGATTATCATTTTAAAAAAAGGGGGAATATCCATTAAAAAAAACCTCACGTTTGACGGACCGTTTAGTCCAAGCCTGGAAGCTTGGTTTCTCATCAGAAGATTTTGGGTTCGAGCCCTGCTATGGTCGTCGTTGTTTTCCGTAAAGGCTGTTTCTCGAGTCCTATAAGACGTTAAACTCGAAGACTGCTTCGCTTTAACGTATCATGGATGTACATTAATGAGTTCACCCCTTATGATATTGAAAACAACTAACTTAGTAGTGTATTTTATTAGGTTATTGAACATGAAAAGAAAGAGAAAAGAGAACACAGAGGCGTATATTTAAGAGTAATAATGATGTCTGTGAATCGCCTACCCGTGAAATAAAAGTAAATAGACTTTTGCGGCTTTACACCATATGCACAAACATAATGGCGTTGCCCTAAACTTTGAAAGCTTTTTTTTTTATAGTATGGAGCATATATGTATGTGGTTCTTACAATTACATATTTTGTAGGCCTATAAATTTTAGGTTTGTAACGCATTCGTTTCATTCAAGTCGAACGTGTACTTCAACAGCCTTACCAGTAAATAAGACTAGCGGGGGCACACGTTGTGTTATGCCCGCTCTATATAGCTGTCTTTTTTATATTGTGTGTTGTTGTAAAACAATCATTGTACTGTTTAATGAACACCCAAGTTTTTGACGATGTTAAGAAATAAATTTACACACAGGCACCCTTTGAAGATGCTGGTTAGATTTTTTGACAATTGTTGTTGGGCTTTGTCCTTTTTATGTTTCTTTTTTTACTTTTAGAGTAGATTCCATAGCAAGTGCCTTACGAACATAGAATGGATCAGTTTGAATGTGACGTAGGCGGCTGTAAAGGTATTAGACATGTTTCCCTACTCTGTTGAAGCAGTTACCTTTCGATTATACATGTGAATTGCTTTTCTTAAAAATTCACTTTAAAAAATATTTATTATTGGCTTAATAGCTGTTTTTTTTCATGCTTTGTTTGTCCCCAGGTTTATTTGGTGCGCCTAAAGTGATGGGCAAACTCAAGAACGATCTAGCAGAATTCGACGCCGAATTCTTTGGCTTTCACAGCAAAGGCGCCAACACCATGGACCCTATGATGCGCCTCCTTTTGGAAGTATCATACGAGGCCATTGTCGATGCAGGTAGTGAAAAAAGCAACAAACAACAAAACAGACAAAAAACAACAACAAACAACAACAACAACAACAATAAACAAAGATTAGTATGAATAAATTACCAATGTTTGAAGGAAGAAAAAAAAAGTACAGGCAAACTAGTTATGCTGCCATTTTAAAAATATATCATTTCGTCTTTAAAATAAATGGTAGATCTAGTAATTTATTTATCTACCACGTTGTGGCCAGACCATCTATCAAAACTATACAAAACACAGTGCTATGGTACATGTAAGATTAAGCTTACTCCTTGGGTAGACTACCCTTGCTTCTTTTATTTTATAATTTTGACAAAGATATTTTAGATAATTTATTTCCTAATCCCACTCCCACCTTTAGTTTTTCATTACTAACTTGGCATTAAACTTTAGTAAAATGAGTTGGCCAGATTTTTATTCAACACAAACTTGAGGGAGTCGGAGGAGTTAAAAATGCATCACTAAAAACATACAGATTGTGACTGATGCAGAAGATTACAGATAAAATGATGTCGAGGTGTTAACTCCATCAATGTAAGTTAGTTTGTCACGTAAAGAAGCTAGTTTGAGTTTATGGGTTAGATAACTTCACTATTTGCAAAAAGTCACCTAGAATCTAAATGGGGAAAAACTCAACGGTGACCCAGTCACGAGTGAATAGAAATTAGAAAGATTTAATTTTAGAGTCGATCTAGATCTTAGATTCTGGATCTAGAATCTAGATTATATTTCTCTCTCTCTCTCTCTCTCTCTCTCTCTCTCTCTCTCTCTATCTATCTATCTCTCTCTCTATTTCTTTGTCACTTTCTATCCCTTTTGCTGTCCTTCCTTGGGTCTCTCTATGATTGTCTGTCTATCCCTCCTCCCTCTTTTATGGAGGTGACCCAAGGGTAGAGCGCTCTGGGCACTCCTTGAGTTTTGTGGTCCCTAACCTGTGGGCGATCAAATGGGCTTGGTGGGTGGGATTCGATTACATCAGAGTCGGTCAACCTGAGAAGAGAGATAGAGAGAGAGAGAGAGACAGACAGACTCACAGAGCAAGCGAGTGGGAGAGACAGAGATTTAAGAGTTTCAATTGCTGAACAGATCAATTTTATGTGCTTGTGTACATGTTGTCCTCACCCCCCTTCTCCGCCCGCATTGGGGGGCGCGGTGGTCCAGGGGTAGAACATAGGCTTCCGACGCAAAAGGTCCCGAGTTCGAATCCTGGCTGTTGCGTTCCCTATGTGGTTGGGTCGATGTCAGTATTTATGTGACCGGCTGAGACAGGAGTCATGGTATCCCCGCCCTGTCTCGTGTGTGGCAGCACATAAAATTGTCAGACGTCCGTCTTGGGGCCCGTCCATAATATAGCCTATATAGTGCTGCTGTTGGACGTTAAACCAACCCAATCAACCAACCAACCAATTGTACCAGTGTTCAAATAAACAAAGGCAATCAAATTGTGCCCTGTCTATTTGAATCAAATAAATTATGCCAATACAATAAAAAAAAAAGACATGTATTTTAATAAATTTTAATAGAAAAAATAGAAAAAATAAAAAGACAAGGAGTACAGCTGGCAGGTATTTTATTCAATTTTAATAATTGAATTCTGGCCGCCAACAGGCTAGGGACCACAAAAACTTGAGGAGTGCCGCTCTCTGCCTCTATTGAGAGGAAGTTGAAGTTGTGGTAGTTGTGTTGGTTTAACGTCCAACATCAGCACTATATAGGCTATATTGTGACATCTGACAATTTTATATGCTGCCACACACGAGGCAGCAGGGATACCATGACTCCTGTCTCAGCCGATGACATTAAACTGACATCTACACGACCAGTAAGAAGCGAATTCGCCAGCATTCGAACTACAAAACTTTTGCATCGGAAGCCGATGTTCTACCCCATGGCCACTGTGCCCCCCTCTATTTTGAGAGAGTTACGGTCTCATTGCCGCTTTTTTTTAGTACTGGTTGAGTCAGTATCAGTATAACTCTCCTAGACTCCTGTTTTTTTTTTTTACACAAACCAGGACTTAAAACTAAGAGAGGGATTCGTTACACTTTTCTTTACGAATCAATGCATTCTAAAGATCGATGTTCGACTGTGAGTGCCTTCACCTCAATATTTTAGTGTTCCGATATAGCGAACTAAAAACCGTCAGTTAGAATCTCAAGAGGAGACTAGACGAAACACAACAACCTATCAACATAAAATTAACCACAGATTACTATTCTTTGAGGACTGATCATTTGTTACCTGACTCCAAGGCACATTTTCTTCTCCTACCGTAAGAACCTGCACCCTCTAAAAACCTGCTTTTCTTGTCTCAGGAGGGGCGGGTTCTTAGACGGCGTCTACTGTAATTAAATTCTTAGTTAGTATACAAGTTGAAGTAGTTGGCTTATTGGCTACTTGGCTACTAGCAATGACAGTGGTGGCAAGTGTGGCAGCACGCCTAACAGATTTTGAATTAAATTTACCTTAGATCAGACATGTTAACCAACTCTGATGCGTCCACATGACAGTTTGCTTACACTGGATGTTCAGAAAGGCTGAGTCTATAAGTAGTACATATTGTGTTTCTGTTCAAATTGTGCCATGTCTAGGCATTATAAATAATATTGTTTCTCTCTATATAATGAGCATTAACGCTGTGTATTTGAATTAACATTGTAATTTAGTCTTTCTTTACACCTTGGAAACTTTAAATTATGAGAGAACTTAGCTTTATTCTACGGACAGTCCAAAAAATTTCATTTCAACAAAAGCACTTAATTCTTGTTTGTATAGCAATATTTTGCCCAAATCCTGTATATGCGATAAAAAGTGCGCTATAGACACTCTCGTTCAAAAACCAACCATGAAACAATGTTGGATTTCTTCTTTAAATAGTATACACTACTCTTATCTCTTCCAGGGGAAAGCTTGGCGAGCATGAAGGGAACCAGGACAGGGGTCTATATTGGCATTTCAAGTGCCGAATATGAGGTGTCGCTCATGAAAAACTGGGCAGAGAAAGAGGGCTACATAATACAAGGTACCCCTCATTCCATGTTTGCTAACTGGGTGTCCTATTTCTTTGATCTCAGAGGTGAGTAATTCTTTGATCTAAGAAATAAAATTATTAAGAATTCCTTTTGTTATCTCTATCTCTTTCTCTCCCTCTCTGTGTCTCTTGATCTACATTTGGATTTAGAACTAGATTTATGTCTTTACTCTCTCTTCATTCCAGCTTCCACTGTCTGTCTGTCTGTCTTTTCTATCTCAAGAAGGCTATTAAAATATGTGCTGGTTTTAGTTTTCAAGACTCTTAATAATATTTTGCTGCCCTAATAGCCAACGGCAAAAAGGGCAGTAAGTAAGTAAGTAAGTAATAATATTTAGACACATGATGCATAATACATACTACTCCGTACTATTTTAATAAACATGTTTAATCTTATAAACAACAGCTAAATCACTATTCTGAAAGGTACTACAAACTTGATATTCAAGGATAAAATAAGACGCAAGGGTAACTGAAAATGGGTAGAAATAATAATTTCTCCGTTATTTCATATTGGTGACTGCTTTGACACATATATATTATGTAAATCTTATAATCTATCCAGGTCCCAGTTGTGCATATGACACTGCATGTTCTACAAGTCTTGTATGCTTAGAGGCCGCAGAGAGGCACATTCGCCAGGGCGTTATTGACTGCGCTATTGTGGGCGGTTGCAACATTCTATACAGACCAAGCACTTCTAAAGTTTTCATGACTATGAACTTGTTGAGCCACAGTGCTTGCAAAGTTTTTGATGCCTCTGGTAAGATGGGAGAGCAAGGAATGATTTATAGAATATATGTAACAGTCTAGAATTTTTTTGTAAGTTACGTCATTGTCTGGAATTATCTGTACATAATTATGCATAACTAGCAAGAAAACAAACAAACCTCCTCCCCACAAATAAAAAGAAAAAAAACAACAAACATTTACTTGAAAGAAACAAGAGAGACTGTTCAAGGCACGTTCAGTTTTGAATACTTACAATAAGAACTTTGTTGTCTTATTAGTTTTTGTTGTTGTAGAGAAAACAATTTCCTTCTGAAATTCTGACACAAAGAATATGTCTCATCAAATTTGATAAAAAATTTTTTTTTAATTCTTATTGTTTTGAAAATCTTATATTCAAATATCTAAATATACATTTTATCTTGCAGGGGACGGTTTTGTGCGTTCAGATGTGGTGTCAGCAATCCTCTTGAAAAAGGCAGCGAGTGCAAAACGTGTTTACTCTACACTGGTTGCATCAATGACCAACAATGATGGATTCCAACCCAATGGTAAACATAGAACATAGGTCCCAATCATTCAATATTTGTAAAATTGATGTTAACTTTCCTCACTAACATCTGTGTATAAGTTAGACACTTTTACATTTTTATCAGGACTAGATAAGTATTAAGAAATACATTTTCCAGAGTAAAGAGCTATTCTAAAATGTGTAAATAAGTTTTGAGGCTTAAGTATATTTTATATTAATTTTAATGTCATTACTTTTTGTGATATTATAGAAACACTAACAAAAAACTTTACTGGCCGTTCACATGGGAATTTTTCATTTTAGTTTGTTTTTGTTCTTTTTCTATAATAGACGATACAATGCCATAATAAGTGCAATTTAATTGTTTTCTTTTTAAATTCAGCATTAACTCATATAAGTTATGAGCATCTGTGCATGTATTGCTTTCTCCCTCTCTCTCTCTATGTTTCTCTGTCTCTCTCTCTCTCTCTCTCTCTCTCTCTCTCTCTGTCTCTCTCTTTCTATCTCTCCCTCTCTCTATGTCTGTCTGTCTGTCTGTCTGTCTGTCTGTCTGTCTGTCTCTCTCTGTCTCTCTCTGTCTCTCTCTCTCTCTCTGTCTCTCTCTCTCTCTCTCTCGCTCTCTCTGGTCTCTGTCTCTCTTTTTGTTCATACGTATTTTTTGCTTTTCAACACCCCCTCTTTTTCCTCCGTTCGGTGTTGCACAGACGGTTGTAATTTTCAATTTTTTTTTAACTTATCGACGTATTTGGGTTGAACTTTTAACGAAAATAACGAAGCGTACGGGTTGGCAGCTTGGGGAGGTGTACCTTCAGTACCCTTTCGATCATCTCATACACTAAAATCTAAGAGTATAGGCTCGATAAAGAGCGCATGTTTTTATGAGTATTATGGTTATAGGCCTACCCCAAAAACAGTGCACACACATTTAGGACAGTTTATATTAATATGTAGCCCAGTAATCCTCTCTAAGTATCATTCTTATCTCATCTGCTGAAAAGTTGTTGGAAGTACATAACTTATACCTTAAGCGTTCAAAAACATTATTCGAACTGAGTGTACCTGTGAAGCAGCCTTGGACCGTGAAAGATTGCGCCGAATGACAGCTCACCTCGGAGACGGGACGGCACAGCGATGATGGCGATGATGATTTTTTTTATTTGTCCGCCATTTCTTTTGATGTCCTAGCTCTGGCCTTACCTTGCTGTTTCCACCGATGATGTTTTACACTGTATGTTAATACTCCAGATCAAGTTCTTCGAGTGTCACGGAACAGGCACCCAGGCTGGAGATCCACAGGAGACCAGAGCCATATGCAGTGGTCTGTGCAAGCGAAGGAAGGATACGCTACCAATAGGGTCTGTAAAGTCAAACCTGGGCCATGGAGAGACAGCTTCAGGTACAATCGTTCAATCATTTGTCAATCAATTTGTATTTTATAGAGAGAGAGAGAGAGAAAGAGAGAAGGAGATCGAGAGTCAGAAAGGGAGGAGATCGGGAGACAGAGAGAGAGAGAGAGAGAGAGAGAGAGAGAGAGAGAGAGAGAGAGAGAGAGAGAGAGAGGGAGAAAGAGAGAGACTGAGAGGTCCAAAATGAGGAGATAAGTCCGAGAGTTTTGGTCATTTCTTTGGAAAGAAACACGATAATTTATAGTGTGTAGAGCAAAATTTGGTCAGAAACACTATTATAATTATGTCTTTAGTGCCTATAGACTCAGCCTTGTGTATAATGTGATCGACGAAGTGCCGGTAATCACGCTTTGTAATCCCGTCGCCGTATAGGATCTTCCATGTGACCCATGATCTAGATAGCACACGTCGGTGCACTGGTAAAATATAAATCTAGATTGGATCTAGTTTTGTTCCAGAGTTCCATCTTAAATGTGCTGGTCGTTTGGATACACAGACAAATCGCAGTAGAACCAGGTTTCTATATCAAGATCAGGATGCTAGTTTGGATTAGATCTATGTTAATTTTTATGGTTGCAAAAGTACACAGGCGCATGTTTCGCAAAAGAATGTTAAACCGTATACACTGACAACCACGTCAAGTTAGATGAACAAAAAAAAAATAGGCTGATCAACTTTAAGAACAATCAGAATGATTAGCTGGAAAAAAACGTCAGGCCCTGAGGACTGGATATGAAGATTGAAAGATCGGTATTAATTAGACGAATAAAAGATAAATAGATTTTCAACCTGTTTCCCTCGCGGAAGATTCGTGCACGGAAAGGAGTTGTAAATAAGGACGAAGGTCAAGGGCTGGATGTTAAGATGGTATTAATCGCACGAATAAACGATTACCTAGATCTACGTTAGATCTACTTGTTTGTAAACGCATTTTGAGCTCATGGTTACTCAAATCAGAATCATTACTACCTTAACTGGGAACTGAAAGTCCAAGATAGAGAGATTGGTATGATTCGGACGAATGAACGCAAGAGAAAACGAGTTGGGACTGGTCGGTATCAATTAAGTTGTTGACTAACCCAATCTCGATAGCAATGTATATCAAGTAAAGAAAAAAGAGAAAAATATCACCTATCGATAAAATAAATGAATCGCTCATAAATTTTCTTTTGCCCACGCACAAAACACTGGAAACTTTCTTTATTCCGTCGCGTGATTGAGAGGAAAATCGTAGCCGTGCCTCAAACACATGTACATTTATTGCGAAAAACATCGGTGTTGCACAGACGGTTGTAATTTTCAATTTTTTTTTAACTTATCGACGTATTTGGGTTGAACTTTTAACGAAAATAACGAAGCGTACGGGTTGGCAGCTTGGGGAGGTGTACCTTCAGTACCCTTTCGATCATCTCATACACTAAAATCTAAGAGTATAGGCTTCGATAAAGAGCGCATGTCAAAGACGGACTTGGATGAAATGTAATAGGTGCATGTCATGAGCTTTCTGCCGCCGTGGAAGCGGGATAGTCTTTGGTTTCTTAATGAACAGAGGCAGATATTTGAAAAAAAATCGGCGATCGCACTGCTATGCTGAATATCTTCACAATTTGAAAAATCGGTACATTTCCGTGGAAATCGGGAAATCGTGATTGACGACGAAAATCGGTACGTACCGATCAAATCGGTACAAGTAGGCAGGTCTGCAAATTCAATCACCTGTTAAACGAAATACAATGTGATTAATGTTAGTAAAAGTTTAGATGCGTGATACATATTTTTTATGGGGGTTGAAGAGGTGAAGCTAAAATATTTTTAATACTTTAGAATAATAATAATAATAATAATAATAATAATAATAATAATAATAATAATAATAATAATAATAATACTAATAATAATAATATTGATTGTTCAAAAATGAGACTGCAGTTAAAATAAAACCACAAGACACAATGCACCCCAGCAGCAATCTCATTAGGTGCTGTTGGCATTGTTTTTATAAATTTTGTTTTAAAAGCACAATGTGTTATATCTTTTTTTTTCTTTTCCTATTCAGGAATGGCTGGGCTGTCTAAACTCATGATCATCTTTCACTCACGGAAAATTCCGCCAAACCTTCACTTCAACACGCCCAACCCTAATATCACTGGCCTGTTTGACGGGAGGCTCAAGGTTGTCACGGAGACCACGCCTTTTGACGGAGGTCTCATTTCTATCAACTCTTTTGGCATGGGAGGGACAAACGCTCATGCCCTCTTCAAGTATGTTTATCTTTTACCAAACAAGGCCTGCTTCGCCGCTGACTAATTTGTTGAATAATTTAAAAAAATTTTTTTACAAAAAAAAAGTGAAATTGCTTTATTTTTGTGTTTTTAATACTCAGAAAACTGTTTTTGTTTAGACTACTAAATCTACACAAAAATAAACTAAAATGTCCACTGTCCAAAAATGTTTAATGCTATATATACCTCTTTTTCACATCCATCATCAAGGTTTGCCTACTCTTGTTACTAGACCTTTTTTTTAAAGCAAGCGCTGGTGGCATTTGTGTGCAAAAAATTTAATATAAAAGGACGTTTGAATGAAGTCCAACATTGTCAAAATATATTTGCTACTCTGCTATATAAAACATTAAAAGATAAATGATATTTTAAAAGTATACTGTTCTATTCTTTATAAAAAAAAATAAAACCTCTCAGAGCCTTAAAGTTAGTTAATGAATTTATTATTGACAGGCTTTACCTTCTGATTTATTTTTAAGCAAAGGCAGTTTCTAATTTTTGTTTAAATAAGCATAACAAATAGCATTTTTTTTAAACAATTATTTAATTTTTCCATATTCAAGTAAATGTGTACATAATTAATATCTGATAAATAAATAGCATGTTAAAGCTAGACTAAAGGATTCTACTGCTTCAGGGGAGGGGGCAAGCTGGCTTCAGTGTTAGAGTGCTGGTCTTTTGTTCAGGAGATCCCTGGTTTGATCCCACAGTCAGAAAATTTATTTGTCTGATCTCATCCCCAACTAGTCGGGTCAGAGAAGAAAGTCCTAGCATCCTGGGTCTGTCTGTGTGGCAGGATGTAAAAAAGCCTGATAATAGGCATATTGTTTGGTTAAGATTTAACTTTTAATATTTAATTTTTAATTGCATGCTGATTGATATTATGTATAAGTATTTAATGTATCCACTGTAAAGCGCTTTGAGATTTTTAAAAATATTCTGAAAATCGAAAGCGCTAAATAAATGTAATTTATTATTATTATTGTTTTTTTAGTGCAATATAGCCTAAATCTTAATTTTTGGCGTTACAAAACTAACAACCTAATCAATCAAATGATATAGTTTGAACCTTATTCCCTCTACGTAGATCTTTTGACAAGAAGGCGGTAACTCACCCAGCCAGTGACAAGCCGCGTCTGTTCACATACTGTGCCCGTACTGAGAAAGGTCTGAAAACCATTCTGGAGGAAGCCCACAAGCATGCATCCAATGTGGAGTTCCACGCCCTGTGCCAAGAGTCTGCCAACACAAAGCCGAGGAACATGCCGTACAGAGGGGCCACGATTCTCAATGGCCAGGAGAAAGTTATGGAAATTCAGGTGGGTCAAGATTTATTTTTCAGCAAAACAGTATACAGTTTACTGTTAACGATTAACTGTTATGACTAAAACAGAATAGTGTTCAGTTATGACTAAAACGCAATAGTGAGAACCGCTAGGACAAGGGGACAGCATCAGATCGGTTAGTCGGTACAGCGAGGTACTCAAGAAAGTTTTGGTTTGAATCTACAACTCCGAATCTCCGAATGAGATGATATAGGGTAGCAGCCTGGTGGACATCAATTTTGTAGGGAACTAAAATTTTTGCCATGATATTCATTGAACATGCTATTACTTTAGAAGCATAAATGATAAATAAACTTAAAATTTTGTATAGAGCCTACTATAAAATAATACTGATTACAAAAGCAATTGTGAATTGATAAAAGGCTTCTTTGAAACAAGACACTTCACAAGGCATTTTTTTGTTTCAATAAATCATTAATTGGTATATTTTGCTCTTGTTTTAAAAAAAAGTTTCTGCCTTGCAAATGAGTCTGTGACAGAGGTTTAGATAAAATCTATGTATTGTATATTTTGAAGGTGGTGGGAGAACTTGATGTTACAGCAATTTTTTACTGCAGCTTTTTAATAGACTACAATATTTTTTTTTTTTATGCCTGCAGAAATGTTCCAGCAAACCGCGGGAGACCTGGTTCGTGTTCTCTGGCATGGGCAGCCAGTGGTTAGGGATGGGGAAAAGCCTCATGGCACTTGATGTTTTCAGGCAATCCATCGAAGAAACTTCAGACATTCTCAAGCCTTTTGGTGTGGATCTCATAGGCTGTATCACCGAGGCCACTGAAGAAAAACTCGAGTCGATCATGGCTCCGTTTATTCTGATCAATGCCATACAGGTGGGTGTGCTACTACGGCTGCTGAAGAGAATGGAACTCTGGGCCTACTTAGTTTTTACTTATCGAATTCCATGTCATGGGCTGCATTGTAGCAGTGCAAAGGGACTAATGTTATTTAATATTATTAATGGGCTTGTGAGGCAGTGTAGAGTTGGTAATTTTGTTTAATACTATTAATAATCTGCATTGAGACAATGCAGAGGGGGTAATTTTGAGGCAGTGCAGAGGAGATAATTTTGTTTTATAATATTAATTGGTTGCATTTTAGCAGTTCAGAGGGAATAATTTTGTTTACTTTTATTAATGGACTGCGTTGAGGCAGTGTAGAGGGACTAATTTTGTTTACTTTTATTAATGTGCTGTATTGAGGCAGTGCAGAGGGGGTAATTTTGTTTAATATTATTAATGGGCTGCATTGTAGCAGTGCAGAGAGACTCATTTTGTTTAATATTATTAATGGTCTGCATTGAGGCAGTGCAGAGGGGGTAATTTTGTTTAATATTATTAATGGGCTGCATTGAGGCAGTGCAGAGTGGTTAATTTTGTTTAATATTATTAATGGGCTGCATTGAGGCACTGCAGAGAGAGAAATTTTGTTTAGTAACACGGGTTGTATAGAGATAGTGCAGAGGGAATAATTTTATTAAATAACCTAATTACCTAGTTTCTTACTGAAATTAAGTTTTTGCCTATTTGATCATTCCTGTCCTGTTTTATGTCAGAGTTCTATTTTGCATCACATTTATATTACTTTCAATAAACAAATGAAACCGCTTGGTTATCAATGACTGGAAGGATCTTTTTCCTTGTAGATGGCACTGGCGGATCTCGTGATGAGCATGGGTATCGTCCCAGACGGGCTTGTCGGACACTCCATGGGCGAGGTTGGCTGTGCCTACGCTGATGGATGTCTGACAAAACGGGAAGCCATCTTGTCTGCCTATTGGAGAGCTCAGGTTGTCTTAGATGGGGACGTTCCTCCAGGGAAAATGGCGGCGGTTGGTAAGGGGCTTGATACCAAGAATCTTGATTAATCAATACTACGAAAGAAGGAACTAAAGGATAAAAGAGCTTGTATTAGTGACTTATCTCAAAATTTTTTTGGTGATATTGAAACACCACATGGAACAGTTTAGAAAAAAGCACACAAGCTGAAACAATACGACAAAAGAAGAAACTAAAGGAGAAAAGAGCTTTTATAAGTGTCTTATCTAAAAAAATTATCTGGTGATCTTGAAACACCATATGGAACAGTTTAGAAGAAAGCACACAAGCTGAAACAATACCACAAAAGAAGGAACTAAAGGAGAAAAGAGCTTTTATAAGTGTCTTATCTCAAAATTTTTGGTTAATCTTGAAGCACCACAGGGGATAGTTTAGTAGAAAGCACACAAGCTGCCTATTTTGAAAATTCATTGGTCTACTTTTGCCTATAAAATTTGCCTTTTTTGTTTTTTCTTTAAAATATGGTAACTTAGCAAAATGTCAGTCACATAGGGCGAAAAAGGTATATTTTTATATATGGCCACAGTTTAAAAAACTTGTTGATCAAATGTTAGGTGGTTACTCAACGGGGTCCCAGCGCTTTTTGCCAACAATGCTCATGAAATTGCACTATTTTCAGGGTTTTCTCAATATCTATATCTTATGAAACGATCAAGATAGAATAAAAACCGTGCAGATTTGAAAAGTTCAGCTTTTATCTTTCAAATGAAATATCTAAACTTACGCAATGATTATTAATGGTCTGCATTGAGGCAGTGTAGAGGGACTAATTTTGTTTAATTTTATTAATGGGCTGTATTGAGGCAGTGCAGAGGGGGTAATTTTGTTTAATATTATTAATGGTCTGCATTGTAGCAGTGCAGAGTGGTTAATTTTGTTTAATATTATTAATGGTCTGCATTGTAGCAGTGCAGAGTGGTTAATTTTGTTTAATATTATTAATGGTCTGCATTGAGGCAGTGCAGAGGGGGTAATTTTGTTTAATATTAATAATGGTCTGCATTGTAGCAGTGCAGAAGGGGTAATTTTGTTTAATATTATTAATGGTCTGCATTGTAGCAGTGCAGAGTGGTTAATTTTGTTTAATATTATTAATGGTCTGCATTGAGGCAGTGCAGAGTGGTTAATTTTGTTTAATATTATTAATGGTCTGCATTGAGGCAGTGCAGAGGGGGTAATTTTGTTTAATATTATTAATGGTCTCCATTGAGGCAGTGCAGATAGGGTAATTTTGTTTACTTTTATTAATGTGCTGCATTGTACTAGTGCAGAGGGGGTAATTTTGTTTACTTTTATTAATGGGCTGCATTGTACCAGTGCAGAGGGGGTAATTTTGTTTAATATTATTAATGGGATGCCTTGAGCCAGAGCAAAGAGTCATTTTATTTAATAAATTATACATGGGCTGAATTGAGGCACTGCAGAGAGAGAAATTTCATTTAGATTTAGTAACACGGTTTGTATAGAGGTAATGCAGGGGGAATAATTTTATTAAATAACCTAATTACCTAGTTTCTTACTGAAATTCAGTTTTTGGCTATTTGACCATTCCTGTCCTATTTTATGTCAGAGTTCTATTTTGCATCACATTTATATTACTTTCAATAAACAAATGAAACCGCTTGGTTATCAATGACTGGAAGGGTCTTTTTTCACGTAGATGGCACTGACGGATCTCGTGATGAGCATGGGTATCGTCCCAGACGGGCTGGTTGGACACTCCATGGGCGAGGTTGGCTGTGCCTACGCTGATGGATGTCTCACAAAACGGGAAGCCATCTTGTCGGCCTACTGGAGAGCTCAGGTTGTCTTAGATGGCGATGTTCCTCCAGGAAAAATGGCGGCAGTTGGTAAGGGGCTTGATGGCAAGAATCATGATTAATCAATACTACGAAAGAAGGAATTAAAGGAGACAAGAGCTTGTATTAGTGCCTTATCTCAAAGTTTTTTTGGTGATTTTGAAACACCACATGGAACAGTTTGGAATAAAGCACACGAGCTGAAACAATACGACAAAAGAAGAAACTAAAGGAGACAAGAGCTTGTATAAGTGTCTTATCTAAAAAAATTCTGGTGATCTTGAAACACCACATGGCACAGTTTGGAATAAAGCACACGAGCTGAAACAATACGACAAAAGAAGGAACTAAAGGAGAAAAGAGCTTTTATAAGTGTCTTATCTCAAAGTATTTGGTTAATCTTGAAGCACCACAGGGGATAGTTTAGTAGAAAGCACACAAGCTGCCTATTTTAAAAATGAAATGGTCTACCTTTGCCTATAAAATTTGCTTTTTTTTTTAATGTGGTAGTTTAGCAAAATTTCTGTTAATTCCTGATGAAGCAAGAGCATTATAAATGACAATGTCAGTCAAATATGGCAAAAAAAAAGTATATTATATAAAGCCAGTTTAAAAAATTCGATGCTTGGTTATTCAGAGTTTTTTTTTCCAATAATGCTCATGAAATTGCACTATTTTCAGGGTTTTCTCAATATCTATATCTTATGAAACGATCAAGATAGAATAAAAACCGTGCAGATTTGAAAACTTCAGCTTTTATCTTTCAAATGAAATATCTAAACTTACGCAATGTGAATGTTAGAATGTTAGACAATTTTTAAATGTCCCCAGAGCTGACCTGGGAGGAGGCCAAACGTCTGTGCCCTCCAGGCGTGGTCGCCGCCTGCCACAACAGCCAGGACAGTGTGACCATCTCTGGCGGGGCTCAGGAGATGACCAAGTTCATGGCCGAGCTCTCAGCGCAGGGCGTTATGGTCAAGGAGGTCAACAGCAGCGACATCAGCTACCACTCGCCGTACATGAAAGACCTGTCTGTTGATCTCAAGAATGCTCTTGAAAAGGTAAGTGTATGTAGTATTTTGGCCAATTAGAATATTAGAATTCTATACAAAATTAGGAATGAGTTAAGTTGGCTCTTTAATGTCCAACCTCAGCACTCTCAGCATTATGTAGTGAAATAAGTGAGTTTGATTTACTATTCCACTACTGGTCTCTATCCTCTTCTCTCTTTTCTCATTAGTTTCATCTATTGATCACACTGAAAGTTTAGTATTTTGCTTTATTTTCCCAATCTTTTTTTGTTTTTTGCTGTACCTGTGTGTACATTTTAACTATGCTTTGAAAAGTGCCTGAACTTGGGCAATTTATAAAATGATTTGAAAAACAATAAAAATACGCTTGTAATCATTGCAAATTAAAATTGCAGTGCTATGTCTTACGGCTAGACTTTTGAAATTTGTAATCATTTTAATCAATTTTTTTTCCAATTGCCACACACGTTTTGGGTAGAGAGGTAGAAAAAAGAAATTCAGACTTGAGCTTTCACTAATTGCAAATTAAACAAGTAGAAAATTGCCTTGGGATGGGGTGATTGAGACAGTTAAGTGTGTCAAGGAAAGTAATGGCAACCTACCTCACAATGTAGTTTGCCCAGAACAATTTCATTCAGGACTGTAACACATGGTTACCGGACGCTCTGTCAAATAGTATGGAACTAAAACTGCTTTGCATAATTTATGTCTTTACCTCCTTAAGTCTCTGTTATGTCTTCGTGGCACTGTAGTTGATGTTGATAAAGGAATTCACTTTATGTTCTTTTGTAATCATGTTAACGACGTAAGAGAATCGCTCCTTCCTCCTTTTAATACACATTTATCAGGGATATCTACATACTTAGGTATTTATTTTCCTATGTATATCAAAACTTATATAGTGCTTACAGATATATTATGAATGGCTTTTATGATTCCCCTTTATAAGGTTTGAGTCCATGACTGCTCTTTATTTTACATTATCAAAACATAATTTTAATTGGAGACATTGTAAACCAATTTCATACTTTCATTTTGAAATATCAACTGCCATAGATTCTGTCCCATTTTTTTTGTCTGGAAGTACCTTTTTAGTAAAATGTTTGTAATTATGATATATGGAGCAAAAGCCTTTTTTTCCTAATAAAATAAAATTAAATTACGTCCTTAAGCCATATTTTTCTGAGGTGCAGAATTTTTCATTATTGGCCTTCTTGCAATCCACACGATGTTAATGAATGATATAAACAAGCCCATTGTGAATGGGATTTTTCTGATTGCTCACTGGCTCCGTCAGTCTTTGATAGAGTTCGTATTTCTTTACCTCTTGTTTATATTTTGCTATGGACTCCGTCATTGGAAGACTTCTATTATCAAAAAAATCTCCTGTGTTTCTAAAGATGGATGTCGTTTCCCAGGTAATCGTGCCCAAGCCGAGAAGCAAGAAGTGGATCTCCACCTCCATCCCTGAGGAAAGATGGGGAAACCCCAAACCCTCCCCCCCCCCAACCACATACACATACACACACAACTAACAATAACCTAAACCTGTTGCTGTTTCAACATAATCTCTCCAGGTAATCGTGCCCAAGCCGAGAAGCAAGAAGTGGATCTCCACATCCATCCCTGAGGAGAGATGAGGAAAATCCTCCCCCCTCTCCCCCCTCTCCCCAACCACATACACACACAACTAACAATAACCTAAACCTGTTGCTTTTTTTATATAATCTCTCCAGGTAATCGTGCCCAAGCCCAGAAGCAAGAAGTGGATCTCCACATCCATCCCTGAGGAGAGATGGGCTGAGCCAGTAGCCCAAACAGCAAGTGCCGACTACCACGCCTCCAATCTGCTCTCCCCGGTTCTCTTCTACGAGGGATTGCAAAAGGTTTTCATGCATTTCTGATCAGTTGGGTTTTTTTTAATTTTTGAAAAAGATGAGGTGATAGGGGGTCCACTGATGTGGATGTTGCCCCAGTACCTGCACGTTAATCAAAATACCGATGATGATGATGATGATGATGATGCTGTATTTCATGGGGAAGTGAGAAGTTCTTTTTCTTGCTTTATTCTATGATGACTTGCAAAAGGTTTTCATGTATTTCTGATCAATTTTTTTTTTTTTTTAAATTGTTGACAAAGTTAAGGTGCTGCTGTATTTCAAGGGGAAGTGAGAAGTTCTTTTTCTTGCTTTCTTCTATGAGGGATTGCAAAAGGTTTTCATGTAGTTCTGATCAGTGTTTTTTATTAATTGTTGAAAAAGTTGATGAGATTCTGTATTTTAAGGGAAGTGAGAAGTTCTTTTTCTTGCTTTCTATGATGACTTGCAAAAGGTTTTCATGTATTTCTGATCATTTTTTTTTAATTGTTGAAAAAGTTGAGGTGATACTGTATTTCAAGGGGAAGAGAGAAGTTCTTTTTCTTGCTTTCTATGATGACTTGCAAAAGGTTTTCATGTATTCTGATCAGTTGGGTTTTTTTTTTAACTTTTGAAAAAGTTGAGGACATGCTGTATTTTAAGCCGAAGTGAGAGGTTCTTTTTCTTGCTTTCTATGAGGGATTGCAAAAGGTTTTCATGCATTTCTGATCAGTTGGGTTTTTTTTAATTATTGAAAAATTTGAGGTGATGCTGTATTTCAAGGGGAAGTGAGAAGTTCTTTTTCTTGCTTTCTTCTATGATGACTTGCAAAAGGTTTTCATGTATTTCTGATCAGTGTTTTTTTTTAATTGTTGAAAAAGTTGATGAGATTCTGTATTTTAAGGGAGTGAGAAATTGTTTTTCTTGCTTTCTATGATGACTTGCAAAAGGTTTTCATGTATTTCTGATCAGTTGTTTTTTTTTAATTGTTGAAAAAGTTGATGAGATTCTGTATTTCATGGGGAAGTGAGAAGTTCTTTTTCTTGCTTTCTATGATGACTTGCAAAAGGTTTTCATGTATTTCTGATCAGTTTTTTTTTTAATTTTTGAAAAAGATGAGGTGATGCTGTATTTCAAGGGGAAGTGAGAAGTTCTTTTTCTTGCTTTCTTCTATGATGACGTACCAAGGGTTTTCATGTATTTCTGATCAGTTGGTATATGATGACTTGCAAAAGGTTTTCATGTATTTCTGATCAGTGTTTTTTTTTAATTGTTGAAAAAGTTGAGGAGATGCTGTATTTAAAGGGGAAGTGAGAAGTTCTTTTTCTTGCTTTCTAAAATGATGACTTGCAAAAGGTTTTCATGTATTTCTGATCAGTTGGTTTTTTTTAATTGTTGAAAAAGATGAGGTGATGCTGTATTTCATGGGGAAGTGAGAAGTTCTTTTTCTTGCTTTCTTCTATGATGACTTGCAAAAGGTTTTCATGTATTTCTGATCAGTTTTTTTTTTAAATTTTTGAAAAAGATGAGGTGATGCTTTATTTCATGTGGGGGGCGCGGTGGCCCAGGGCTAGAACGTCGGCTTCCGACGCAAAAGGTCCCGAGTTCGAATCCTGGCTGTTGCAATCCCTACTGGTTGGGTCGGTGTCAGTATAATGTGACCGGCTGAAACAGGAGTCATGGTATCTCCACCCTGTCTCGTGTGTGGCAGCACATAAAATTGTCAGACGTCCGTCTTGGGGCCCGTCCACGATATAGCCATAAGTTGCTGATGTTGGACGTTAAAAACCCAACCAACCAACAAGCTTTATTTCATGTGGAAGTGAGAAGTTCTTTTTCTTGCTTTTTTCGATGATGACGGGCCAAGGGTTTTCATTGAGTTCTAACCCACCTGATTTTTTATATGGATTATTTTAGATGTACAAATTTTTTTTTAACAAGAGCAAATTGAAATATTTATATGTAACATGTTGAAGCATAGAGGGAAATGAACGGGCTGACAGATTGGCAAAGGAAGGATCAGTACTGGAGCAGATTGAAAGTGACCTCACATACAGAGAAGTAAAGTCCATAATCAAAACCAGCCTGAACAAAAAGTGGAAAAAGAGTCACCCTGAATACAACAAGCAAGATGGGGTGTACTGCCGAAGCAGACGAGGCCAAACCACCTTTTTTAGGCTCAGGACTGGACATAACCGATTAAAACACCACATCCACAAGATATTTAAAGTCTGCGAAACACATCTCTGCTTGTGTGGACAGGCAGCAGAAACAGCCCAACATGTGCTACAGGATTGCAGGATATACAACAATGTTAGACAGTCCATCTGGAGGGAGAGAATAGACATGCACACAAAGCTATACAGGCCCCTTCCTGAGCTAGAGAAAACGGTAGCCTTCATTGCCCAGGCTGGGATCAGAATTTGAAGAGAGTGTTGGAGAACGAGAAGAAGAAGAAGAAGAAGCAAAACGACAAGGTGTACTTTTTGTGCCTTGAAGGCAGACACCATATCAAATCCGTTTGTTTAAGGAGACCCTGTATGCTGACAATAGAAGAAAGTAACACAAGGAAAAACTCTGATGAAGTGGAATAGAAGTGCCATTTATTTTTTTGCTCATTATCACCTATTACTTAGTTGTCTTGCTCTTTAATTTAGGTAGCAATTAGATGCATAAAGCTCTTTTTTTTTTAAATAATATTGTCAAGAGAGGGATATACACACTAAATGGACAACAGATTGCTGTTTTTCTAGTGTTTTGAACTGATGAGTAGGGGGTCTGATTTTTTAACCTTTAAATTCTAAAGTTCTGAATGTCATGTTGTTCAGTAGTTCTTGGGACCACATTAATTTTAAGATTAGGAAAAATAATTAAAAAATTACTATTGATGTAGAAAAACCATTGCTTTGAAATTTCATAAACCTATAGGTCTACTACCAATACTTAATGTTGGTTTAGCAAAATCCTTAGATACATTATTGCAATATGATATCTTATTCTTTTCTTTCATTTGGCTTTTTTTTAAATTCAAAAGATTAATGAAAATAAATTTGGTTCTTCATTTAGCTCTTGCTAGGCTACGTCTTAGAGCAAAGAAAAAACCAAACCAGGATTTTAATCTGAATCATTGCATTATTTTTCTCTACCGCTGTTACTTCCAGGTCCCTTCCAACGCCATAGTCATTGAGATAGCACCCTGTGGCCTGCTGCAGTCGGTCATCAAGAAATCCATCGGCCCGGACTGTATGTGTGTGGCTCTGCAGAAGAGAAAACACCCCAACAATCTGGAGATTTTCTTCTCTGCTTTAGGAAAGTAAGAGCTACTTCTATATGAATCTATATGCATTAGGTTTTTTTTTTTTTTTAATGGTAGAAGTATACATGCACTATTTAGATAAGGCAAGCGTACGATTTGCAAAATTTGAACCTATGCTACAGCCAACTCTTGATTTCTTGGTAAGGTTACTTCATATATGAGGATGATGCATTTCCTAACAGTTCATTTAGATAATTTTTCTGAAGAAATGTGTATACCATTATTTTGTTTCCTAGAGGATTTGTTGTTTCTAACAAAATCATGTCCCTGTAAGAAACTTTAAAAAAATTGACCTCAACTTTTCACATCATGCAGCACACATGTTGTGTGCATTGATAGGCTCTTGTAATAGAACATCTTTGTATTGATTTGCACACCTTTCATTTCGAAATTATAAAGATCAAAGCTTTCATCTTTTATAAGTTTTTGATGATAAAAATCCAACTAAAACCAGTCAATCAATGAATCATCCTTACATATTCCTCTCTTCCCCCATTTTACCAGGGGGGAGAGGGGGGGGAGCGCTGTGTTCCTGGGGTAGATCATTGGTTTCCGACGCAAAAGGTCATTGTTTTGAGCCGTGGCAATTTCACTCCCTACTGATTGGGTTGGTGTCAGTGATGACTGGCTGAGACAGGAGTCATAGTATCCCCACCCTGTCTCATGTGTGGCAGCACATAAAATTGTCAGACGTTAGTATCGTGGCCCGTCAACAATATAGCCTATATTGTGCTGATGTTGGACGTTAAACCAACTCAACACAATACACTCTCATGGAGATAAATATCCATGTCTTAACAGTTTTCAATCTACACCCCTCCCTCTCTGCTCCCATCTAACCAGATGCTTCACTCACGGAGATAAAAGTTAATGCCCTTTTAATCTGTGCCCCCCTCCCCCTTCCCCCCTCCTCCATCTAACCAGATGCTACTCTCATAGAGATAAATATCCATGTCCTAACAATCTTCAATCTACACCCCACCCCCATCTAACCAGATGCTAGCCCATGTCCTAACAATCTTAAATCTACACCCCCTCCACCATCTAACCAGATGCTACTCTCACGGCGTGCCCATGAACCCACTGGGCCTGTACCCGGCTGTCCAGTTCCCAGTGTCCATCGACACGCCCATCCCCCCCTCCCCCTCCCCCCATCTCATAGAGATAAATATCCATGTCCTAACAATCTTCAATCTACACCCCCTCCCCCATCTAACCAGATGCTAGCCCATGTCCTAACAATCTTCAATCTACACCCCACCCCCATCTAACCAGATGCTAGCCCATGTCCTAACAATCTGTCCCCCTCTCCCCCTCCCCCCATCTAACCAGATGCTAGCCCATGTCCTAACAATCTTCATTCTACACCCTCCCCCCATCTAACCAGATGCTAGCCCATGTCCTAACAATCTTCAATCTACACCCCTCCCCCCACCTAACCAGATGCTACTCTCACGGCGTGCCCATGAACCCACTGGGCCTGTACCCGGCTGTCCAGTTCCCAGTGTCCATCGACACGCCCATGTTGTCCAGCATTGTGTCCGAAGCCTGGGACCACTCGGCCAAGTGGCTGTATCCCTTACAAGAGGACTTCGAGCCAGATACAGGCTCTCTCTCGGACAGCACCTTTGATTTTGATTTCTCCGATGACTCACCAGATAAATATTTGGTAGGATACTCATGAGCATTTATTATGCAAATTTTATTACTAATTTTTTTGTGCGAGATCGACAGGATATCATATTGTGCAGAGCGAAGAATCTTTTTTTTTTTACAGTGCGTGCAGTGACATTGAAAAGATTCCTGTTACACTTTTTGTGCTTTTGAGAAAAGAGCAATCAAAATTTTGGACTTAAATAGATTTATAACTAGATCATTATCCTGAATGTCCCATTACATAAAAACTAAGATGCCTATTTCTACAGGTATTATTTTGACGATTCATCTGTTCATACAGATCTTTTTATGCTGACACCTCTACACCATCTAAAATTAAAGCACTATTTTTTCCTAAAATGTGTGTACCAAATTAATTAAATCCTTGTGACATAATTCTTTTATAAAGACAGAAAAGATTGTTTATTGAAGTTGTGAGTTTACATCTTTTTCTGTTACAGAAAGTGCTTCAGCCCAGGTTTAACAACTTTCATTTTGATGCTAGATAAAGAACTTAAACCAACAAATAACATGGATATTTTCTCTTTATCTTTGTATTATATCAAAGAACAAAAGTTTTGCCTTTAATTTTTAGCTTGTTATAAATAAAAAAAAAACAACAAAGACAACATTTTCCTGTTTATAATATTTTTGTTTTGTTGATGTCGCACATCCTTTTACGCCCTTAAAAACTAATATTTTTCTTTTCTTCTACATGAACTTTGTATTAGATTAATATCGTGTGATCTTCGAATGCTCTTTCTTTTAGCTGGACCACTCAGTGGATGGGCGTATGCTGTTCCCTGCCACTGGAACTCTAGTTCTAGCCTGGAAGACTCTGGCCAAACTGAAAGGTGTGGAGTTCGATCAACTGGCTGTACAGATCACCAACGTCCAGATCCACCAGGCTCTGTTCCTTATTCCTTCAGGTAATTCATACAGATTACGGTAGAGCAATGTTTCTAACACTTAGGGGTAAAACATTAAGTTTTGATTCCCTGATTCTGGGGTGTGGTGGCCCTGGGGTAAAACATCGGCTTCCGACGCAAAAGGATCATATTGGAGCCCTGGCAATTGATGTTGGACATTAAACCAACTCAACTCAACTGAACTGATTCCCCGATTTATTGTTATATTATAACAACATTATTCAATTCCAAACAAATTGCTTTTTTATATAAGAAAACAATGCAGTTGTCAATGAGCATGTTTTGCTTTAAGCTTTGGTTATGCATTTCGTAATATTTAGATTATGAGAAATTCTTTTTTTTGCTCAAAATCTTAGTAGATTAAAAGATTATTCTATGTATACAAATTCAAAAGCTTGAAAACTTCTCCATTTTCTAATGGATAATGAAAGTAATTACAAGAAGCAGTGAGAAACCCAAGTATTTATACATACAGAGAGAGAGAAAGAGAGAGAGAGAGAGAGAGAGAGAGAGAGAGAGAGAGAGAGAGAGAGAGAGAGAGAGAGAGAGAGACAGACAGAGACAGACAGACAGAGAGAGAGAGAGAGAGAGAGAGAGACAGAGAGAGAGAGAGAGAGAGAGAGAGACAGACACAGACAGAGACAGGAAAAGAAAGACAGACAGACAGAGAGAGAGAGGGACAGACAGACGTACATACTGACAGGGGGTGATTTTTTCTCCATGCAAGTCATAACACATTTTGAAATGATTTAATTTTTAACCTTGGCAGGCAAAGCGTCGCTGTCTGTGAGCGTGATGCCCATCACTGGGGAGTTCCAGGTCAGGGACGGAGAGACCCTGCTGTCTTCTGGCGTCATCACCTCAAGCGAGGAACCCATTCTCGAGTCAGATCAGCACTTGAAGAAAGGCTCTCTTCTAAATGGAAAGGTTTGTTTGAAGAAAGGCTCTGTTCTAAATGGAAAGGTTTGTTTGAAGAAAGGCTCTGTTCTAAATGGAAAGGTTTGTTTGAAGAAAGGCTCTGTTCTAAATGGAAAGGTTTGTTTGAAGAAAGGCTCTGTTCTAAATGGAAAGGTTTGTTTGAAGAAAGGCTCTGTTCTAAATGGAAAGGTTTGTTTGAAGAAAGGCTCTGTTCTAAATGGAAAGGTTTGTTTGAAGAAAGGCTCTGCTCTAAATGGAAAGGTTTGCTTATATTCTTTTGCGATATCATCACGATAGCGATGGTAATAGTAATTATAACAACGCTTTTACTCTAATTTATTATAATATTGTTATCATCATCAAGTGCCTTGCGTCTTTTGATCATGTTGTTCAAACTCCTTCAGCCCTAATTGCTGAAACTACCGTTTTCTTTTTGCGTGTCCATACATGAGGCAAAACTGTATTATTTGTGAGGCCAAGTAAATCAGGCACAAGTTATTGGGCTAGGAAGCACTTTAAATATGTTGAAAAATTAACAACTCAAATAATTTCTAGAACCAGAGATTTTACGTTCTATTTGAAATAATAATAGTAATAATAATAATAATAATGATGATAATAATAAT
>RQTK01000754.1:142086-170800 GCA_003991915.1 Elysia chlorotica
CGTCTATGCAATGGAAAAGACCCTCATCGCCCCCACCAAAGAAATCAAAGGTCACACAATCAAGTGGCAAGGTCATTCTGTCTTGTTTCTGGGACTGTGAGGGGATCATAATGACTGACTACATGGAAAAGGGGAAAACAATCGCTGGAGAGTATTATTCAGGGTTGCTAAAAAGACTGAGATCTGAATTAGTAAGAAGAAGACGGGGAGAGCTTCGAAACGGAGTCCTGCTTTTGCATGATAACGCTCCTGCACATCGAGCACGACAAGCCGTTGATACAGCTGATCAGTGTGGCTTTGAAATTCTTCCCCATCCACCATATTCACCGGATTTAGCTCCATCAGACTTCTGTCTGTTCCCAAACCTTAAGAAATCCATAAAAGGGCGCCGTTTTGAAGACATTGAAGATGCGATTTCTGCTGTGGAAGAGTGGTTTCAAGCGCAAAATGACACGTTTTACTCTCAAGGACTTTTGAAGGTCAAGGACAGGTGGCAGAAATGTGTAACTATGCAGGGTGACTATGTAGAGAAATAAATGTAAGTGTGCCAAATTTTTAGTCTCTGGGTTTATTCCTTCATTGTCATGCTAAGAACATAGTGAACACCCCTCGTACTAAAACAATTTATTGGTGCAGTACTAAATAAACAGAAAAAAATAAATGTGAATTTTAATATCAATTATAAGAACTTTTCACATATTTATATGCCAAATTGAAATATTGGTATTACTAAACCAATAAAGTGTAATATATAAGTATATACTCAATGAACTTATAAATTCCATTCCATTTCCTTATTATTTATTGAAGATTTCAATGAGTAGAATAAAAATCGTTAAGGCATTATATAAAAATGCTTGTGATAACTTTGGAGCATAGCAATGTTATTTCCATAATTTATACGCTTTTAATATTAATCCTATTTAATTCTTTTTTTATTACATCGTAAACACTTATCTTTGTTTAAAGGTGTGGACATTGTTGTAAATACACTGAGAGGCAAGTTTCTAATGGCGAGTCGCAGACTGTTATCCAAGCAGGGTGTCTTCCTAGACCTTGGCTTCAAAATCGATGGTCGAACAGAAATAGGTGCGTCTTTATGATCTTTATCACTGGATTCTGACACTAGATTCTGATTTTGTAGGGCTTTTTTTTTAATATAATTTAGTTTTTCACTATTTGTTCAAAAAACTTGATTATTACGTCTGGCTGTAGTCTTGAGATGGGAAAAGCAAAACTCATTTCTAGTTTAACCCTTCCTTTACTAGGCATGATACAGCTACTTATTATGCGCCACCAAATGATTACATCATGATAAATTCCCTGATATCTTCTTTTGAACCGATTTTGAAGAAATAAAAAGCAGAAAAACATTAAATTAAAATAGTTTTCTAGCGTTTAGCCCGATACTTGTGCATAGCAACACTACCCGTTTAATTGGTCACAGAGACCTATCAATTTCATTCATTATATTTTGTATAGGTTAATCTTTCCTTTGAAATACAGTTTAGTATTTTGTTTACTATCTGGACACTTTTTCTTCAGACACTAATATTCATCAAAGAAAGGTAACGCTCTTGATTATTTTGTATTATAAAAATGGAATGAAATCAACGTTTTTTTATGCCATCATAAATTGACTTAATTATCTACCAGAATTTAACCTAGTGCTATCAATAAAACATTGCCGAAAGATAAAAAATAATTATTATTATTTTTATTATTATTATTATTATTATTATTATTATTATTATTATTCCAAAAAAAAAAAAAACCAAAAAAAAAACAAAACAAAAAAAAAACAAAAAAATATACAAAAAAACAAACAAACAAACAAAAAAACAACAACAGCAAACAAACAAAAACAGCACAAAAATTGCAAATGACATCTATATGTATAGCAATTTGTGGTAGCATTCATATTGAAAGAAAAAAAAAAAAAAACATTGTTAAGTACTTATGGACTATTAGAAGTACATTAAACCTAATTGTTGTTGTTGTTGTTGTTGTTGTTGTTGTTATTGTTATTTTTATTATCATTATTATTATTATTATAATTATTATTGATATAACTTTTACATGTGTTTTAATCGTTGATTAACATCCCATCCCACAGCATACTACACGCGAGAACACCCTGACCTTCGGTTCCAGCTGGACGCTCTGCTCGAGTCCCAGGGGCCAGAGTGGACTCGCCTGTTTGACCTGGTCCAGGCAGGGATACACAGCGGAGTGGTCAAGCCCTTGAAGAGAGCCGTCTACAGCATGGACAAGATTGTGGACGCCTTCAAAACCGTGGAGGCTGAGAGAGAGGCGGGCAAGGTTCTGCTTAAGGTGGGATGAAGATAATTATGCAGCGAGTTGCTTGGAACTTAAAAGGGATTTGAAGCGGGGCAAAAAGGCTCTTCCGTAACAACACTAAATGGGCACTATATGGAGGCCAACAAAGAGGCTGGCAAAGTTCTGCTTAAGATAAGATAAGAGAATAGAGCAAGGCTACGTGTGTGGCTTTTATTTGGGTTAATATCCAATCAGGCTTCATATTCTCTACTTGCTGGGTCGGTGTCAGTGTAAAATGGTCAGCTGAGACAGACACCTTGATTTCTTTGTGTGTGTCTCTCTCCCTCTCTGGCAGCACTTAAAATTATCAGAGATATGACCACAATATAGCCTAGCTGCTGAGGATGGACTAAATAGAAAGTACTAACCAAAATAAGGGTGTGCAGGTTGACATTCATTACTTGATTCTTGCAGGAGGTCATTTGTGAGGCAACCAGTATAAATCAGGCACAAGTCGGAAATTTCCCTCTTGTAGTTTGTGAATGTGTTATAATATTAAAGCATTTGCCTTCTATAAATTTTTGGAAATTCTCCCCAAAAAAGTGCGCACTCAAGGAATAGGCCTTCAATCTTACAATGTGAAAAGGTTAATAAACCTGTTAAGTGCATATAATTACAGTAATTGTCTATTTCCAGATTAGAGATGAAGAAAAGTCGAAGGTGTGTCCGACCCCCAGGACCAGCTTCCCCGCCATCCACAGGACGTGCTTCCACCCGGACAAGTCTCACATCCTGGTCGGAGGCATGGGCGGGATGGGTCTGGAGACAGCGCACTGGATGGTCCTCAGAGGGGCCAAGAAGATACTGCTGACATCCAGGTTCGATTCTGTGTTTTTTGCTTTCTTTATGTCTAAAGTCAGACACTGAACTGTATGGTTCTTAGACGTTCCAAGGAGATATTGCTGTCATCTAGGTTTGTTTGTTTGTCTCATGTTTTCTTCATGTCTAATGTCAGCAAATAGACCATCAGACACTGGACTGTATAGTTCTCAGAGGGGCTAAGAAGATACTGCTGACATCCAGGTTCAATTCTGTGTTTTTTGCTTTCTTTATGTCCAGTGTTAGGCACTTCACTATATGATTCTCAGAGGGGCCAAGAAAATACTGCTGACATCCAGGTTTGGACTGTGTTTTTTGCTTTTTTTATTTCCAATATCACACTGCACTGTATGGTTCCCAGAGGGGCCAAGAAGATACTGCTGACATCCAGGTTCGATTCTGTGTTTTTGGTGTCTTTATGTCCAATTTCAGCATCTAGACTATCAGACACAGCAAAAAACTGATATCGAGGTTCGTTTTCTTTGTCTCATGTTTTCTTCATGTCTAATGTCAGCAAATAGACTATCAGACACTGGACTGTATAGTTCTCAGAGGGGTTCATAAGATTCTGCTGACATCCAGGTTCGGGTTGTTTGTCTCATGCTTTCTTTATGTCTAATGTAAACAACTAGACTATCAGACTCAGCACTATATGGTTCTCAAGGGGTTCTTAGAGGGGCCAAGAAGATATTCATGACATCCAGGTTTGTTTGTCTCATGCTTTCTTTGTGCCAACTAGATTATCAAGTTGCTTTCTTTGTGCCTAATGTCAGCAAATAGACTATCAAGTTGCTTTCTTTGTGCCTAATGTCAGCAAATAGACTATCAAGTTGCTTTCTTTGTGCCTAATGTCAGCAAATAGACTATCAAGTAGATTTCTTTATGTCTAGTGTCATCAACTAGACTATCTAATTGCCTCAAAGATGATCCTCACAGGGGCCAAGAAGTCTATACTCAAATCCAGGATGTTATTGCTACATTGGTACAACTTGAGGATTGATTCTAGAAGTAGCTCTGTAAACAATCTTGGATAGTGATTGTGCATTGAAGTATGAAGACTCAGATTAAAATTTGTTCATTTTGTCATGTAGGTCTGGAATAAGCACCGGTTACCAGACAAGGAAGATCTCGTTCCTGAGGAAACTTGGCGCAGAGGTTAAAGTGCTTGCCCTGAGTGTGAACAGTCAGGAGGCTGCGAACACTCTGCTACAACAGGCACTCAAGATGGGCCCAGTGGGTGGCATTTTTAACATGGCTGCGGTGAGTGTGAGATCAACTCTTCTGAGTGAAGATTGTAACCTTAAAATCATGTTGTTGCCTATATATGAGGTGGCATTAAAAAAGGTTTTATTGACATGTTTGGTAAAATTAAAGATGCAGTTCCGCTCTCTCTCTCTCCCTTGTTCTATATCTGCAAATGTCCTCAAAAGGGTAAAAAGTGTAGATAAAAACTTTTTATGTCTAGATTAACAAGATTGGAGATTAGTAACATACAAAATAAAGAGCATAACTTGATTCCTTAAGTTAACCTAACAAAATTTTTTTTCTTCTTCTTCTCTTCTTCTTCTTCTTCTTCTTCTTCTTCTTCTTCTTCTTCTTCTTCTTCTTCTTCTTCTTCTTCTTCTTCTTCTTCTTCTTCTTCTTCTTCTTCTTCTTCTTCTTCTTCTTCTTCTTCTTCTTCTTCTTCTTCTTCATTTTCATCATTATTGTTATTATCATCCTTATGATTATTGGTATTATTATTTTTATTTTTTTCTTTATAATTATTTTGATTATTATTGTTATTATTATTATTATGATTATGGAATTTTGTATTTCATTGTAGTATTTATCATCATGTAACCTAGAACATTGTTTACCCCTCCAGGCGCTGAGTGACAACCACTTCACAAGCTTCTCCCGCGAGGATTTCCTCAAACCCCTGGAGGCAAAGATCACCACGACGATGCTGCTGGACGAGATGTCGCGGGTCAGTCCGGTGAGGGACACCCTTGACCACTTCGTCATGTACTCCAGCCTGGCGGTCTCGCACGGAGAGCTAGGCCAGACCAACAACGCCTTTGGTAGCAGCGTGCTGGAGAGAATCTGTGAGCGCAGGAAGCGAGACGGCCTCCCAGGTAGGTTTGATAATTGGGATATATACTAAATAAATGATGAAGCCGCCAGTGTGAGTCAGGCGTAAGTTGAAATTCTGACTTCTTGAGGTATTTATTGTATTTGAAAAATTATAAAATATGCTTTAAGATGTTGAAAAAAAGTTATAACTTTCATTTCTGGAACTTGAAATAATTGTTTTTGTTTCTAAATGAAAATCAATATAGAAAGGTTTTTTAATTGTGTTTAGTGGGCTGTAGCTCAAACCTTATATCAACGACTTGTGCTTCATTCACGCTGCCTGCCTTACAATTTTCAAGTTTATTGAGCAATGGAGTTAAGAGTTATGCCCCTCACACATGGTAGGCTTAGAACTAACCAGTTCTATATCAACTTAAGATCTATTTGAGAAAAATGACTTAAAAGCTTTGAGTGCCTTTGTATGATTTTACAAAGAACATTATATTCTGTGGATACATAACTTAATAATATATTTATGACACACATTTTTATATATATTATATGTGAGACAATACAGGTAAATCAGGCACAAGTCGCTAATATAGGTTTTGAGCCAGAGCCCTCTAAACATGTTACATTGTTGTATATTTGCTTTTTTCATGTTCATATTAAGCTTAATATCTCATGTTCTAGAAATGTTCGTTTTCAACCTCTCAAAGTGAATTTGATGCTTTTTTATCACACTATGAATAATTCTGAATGTCAAATTTCCCAATTGTGCCTTTTTCACCTTGGTTACCTCGCATATTTATCTATTATATATGAACATGTTTATAATATAACTATAAGTTTGTGTGTTATTTTTTTTTTTTTTGGGGGGGGGGGGGGGGTTGTGGCTAAGTCTGAACATTTTATTGACACCTTGTGCAAGATCCCTATGTAGTAGTTTGAACATCTTATTTACACCTTGTGCAAGATCCCTAAGAAGTGTGCTAATTGTTTCTTGTGCTAACTAAAACTAGTTGTAATATTATTTTCACTTTGACAATTTTTGTTTGTTTGAAGTGACCGTGCCACAGTGGGCAAGTATCGCTGACGTCGGGTTCCTCGCTGTAACGGGCAGCAAAACCATGACCTCGCGCAAACACCCGCAGCGTTTCTACAACGTTCTAGAAGTGTTTGACTTCATGATGAGCTATGATGGAGTTGTGACCACGTCTATAGTGCTGGTGGACAAAGCCAAAACACTGAGTGATCGGGACGAGTCTGCGGCCGACCAAATCGTACGCGAAGTGGGCCGGATTCTCGGTGAGTGCTGGCTTTTTCAGGGAACGTCTGACAAGGATGTATCAGAAAATTGAGTCATAACAAGCAGATTGTAAACCATAGATAGACAGACTGCATTAAATATTTGTGAAGTATCGGCAATACAGAGATTCACACACACTAGAAAACTTGGTATTAACAAGCAGATTGCATAGATAGACAGACTGCATTAAATATTTGTGAAGTATCGGCAATACACAGATTCACACACACTAGAAAACTTGGTATTAACAAGCAGATTGCATAGATAGACAGACTGCATTCAATTTTTGTGAAGTATTGGCAATCCAGAGATTTACACACACTAGAAAATTTGGTTTTATCAAGCAGATTGTTTTTCATAGATAGACAGATTGCATTTAATTTTTTGTGAAGTATTGGCTTTTCAGAGATTTACACACACTAGAAAACTTGGTTTTAACAAGCAGATTGCAAACCATAGATAGACAGATTGCATTTAATTTTTTGTGAAGTATTGGCATTCAGAGATTTACACATGCGAACAATGGGCAAGATTCTGGGAGATTTTCAGGGAACTTCTGACAAGAATATACTAGAAAACTAGTCATAACAAGCAGATTGCAAACCATAGATAGACAGACTGCATTAAATATTTGTGAAGTATTGGCAATACAGAGATTCACACACACTAGAAAACTTGGTATTAACAAGCAGATTGCAAACCATAGATAGACAGGTTGCATTAAATATTTGTGAAGTATTGGCAATTCAGAGATTTAAAGTATTGCTGACGTCGGGTTCCTCGCTGTAACGGGCAGCAAAAACATGACCTCGCGCAAACACCCGCAGCGTTTCTACAACGTTCTAGAAGTGTTTGACTTCATGATGAGCTATGATGGAGTTGTGACCACGTCTATAGTGCTGCTGGACAAAGCCAAAACACTGAGTGACCGGGAGGAGTCTGCGACCGACCAGATCGTACTCGAAGTGGGCCGGATTCTCGGTGAGTGCTGGCTTTTTCAGGGAACGTCTGACAAGGATGTATCAGAAAATTGAGTCATAACAAGCAGATTGCAAACCATAGTTAGACAGATTGCATTCAATTTTTGGTGAAGTATTGGCAGTACAGAGATGTACACACACTAGAAAACTTGGTATTAAGCAGATTGGAAACCATGGATAGACAGATTGCATTAAATATTTGTGAAGTATCGGCAATACAGAGATTCACACACACTAGAAAAGTGAGTCATAACAAGCAGATTGCAAACCATAGATAGACAGATTGCATTCAATTTTTGGTGAAGTATTGGCATTCAGAGATTTACACATGCGAACAATGGGCAAGATTCTGGGAGATTTTCAGGGAACTTCTGACAAGAATATACTAGAAAACTAGTCATAACAAGCAGATTGGAAACCATGGATAGACAGATTGCATTAAATATTTGTGAAGTATTGGCAATCCAAAGATTCACACACACTAGAAAACTTGGTATTAACAAGCAGATTGCAAACCATAGATAGACAGACTGCGTTAAATTTTTGTGAAGTATTGGCATTCAGAGATTTACACATGCGAACAATGGGCAAGATTCTGGGAGATTTTCAGGAAACTTCTGACAAGAATATACTAGAAAACTAGTCATAACAAGCAGATTGCAAACCATAGATAGATAGACTGCATTCAATTTTTGTGAAGTATTGGCCATTCAGAGATTCACACACACTAGAAAACTTGGTATTAACAAGCAGATTGCAAACCATAGATAGACAGGTTGCATTAAATATTTGTGAAGTATTGGCCATTCAGAGATTCACACACACTAGAAAACTTGGTATTAACAAGCAGATTGCAAACCATAGATAGGCAGATTGCATTAAATTTTTGTGAAGTATTGGCAGTCCAGAGATTTACACATGCAAACAATAGGCAAGATTTTGGGAGATTTTCAAGGAACTTCTGACAAGAATTTACTAGAAAACTGAGTCACAACAAGCAGATTGCAAACCATAGATAGACAGATTGCATTAAATATTAATTTGTGAAGTATTGGCAATACAGAGATTTACACACACTAGAAAACTTGGTATTAACAAGCAGATTGCAAACCATAGATAGATTGCATTAAATTTTTGTGAAGTATTGGCAGTCCAGAGATTTACACATGCAAACAATGGGCAAGATTCTGGGAGATTTTGATGGAACTTCTGACAAGAATATACTAGAAAACTTGGTATTAACAAGCAGATTTCAAACCATAGATAGGCAGACTGCATTAAATATTTGTCAAGTATTGGCAAGTCAGAGATTCACACACACTAGAAAATTGGGTCATATCAAGCAGATTGCATAGACAGACAGACTGCATTAAATATTCGTGAAGTATTGGCAAAACAGAGATTCACACACACTAGAAAATTGGGTCATATCAAGCAGATTGCATAGATAGACAAACTGCATTCAATATTCGTGAAGTATCGGCAATACAGAGAAAACTTGGTATTAACAAGCAGATTGCATACCATAGATAGACAGATTGCATTCAATTTTTGTGAAGTATTGGCAGTACAGAGATTTACACATGCGAACAATAGGCAAGATTTTGGGAGAGCAGGCTCTTTCTACTCTGGGCTGTGCCTGTGGGGAAATTTTTCAGGAAACCAAGGTAGATATTTATATGAAGGGCTCAAAGTGAAAAAAAACAAGCGATGTCATGTCACACCATTACTTACAATTTTGACCGCTTTTTAAAGATTTTTTTAAGATTGAAATCAGACATTTAAAATAAATGTTCCAGTTTCTATAATCATTTTTTGTTTATTGTCCAAAAAATGATATTGCTTATTTTGTTGTTGAGACCTTTAATTACAAATTAATTGAAAATTCTTTAAATGTTTTTCCTAAAAACCTGTTTTTTTGGGTTTTTTTTTGTTTTTTTCTTTTTCGTTCTTATCAGGAATACAAGATGTGTCTACGGTGGATGGAGACAAAGAGTTTATTGACATGGGCGTGGATTCCCTGATGAGCGTGGAGATCAAGCAGTCCCTGGAGAGAGAATTCGACCTGGTTAGAGACACCGACCTGGTACTCAGCTCTAAGGACATTCAACTCATGACTTTTAATTCACTGAGAGCATTGCTACCGGGTCTTTAGAATCTCTGTGTGGTTCGCACAATTTGACAGTTATCTAACATCACCTTTTGCAGTGAACCGGCTCTATGCGTTACTAACTTTCTTCTTTTTTTTTTCTATGCAAGTTTTAACAATATCTTTGTTTGTTTTTCATTTTTTCAATCATATGTAACCAAAATCTGGAAAAGTTTCAATCAAAGTTTCATTTTTATATAGAATTGTACTAAAAAGCTAATAACGCCACATGAAACAAATTTTGATGACTTTTTAAAAATCCGAGCCTATCAAAATGTGAAAATATTGGTCTCAGTTGAGTGTTACCAAATACTGGTAGCTTAAACCTTTTCACATCACATGAATGATGATTTTAGTCCTATTCCTTGTGTGCACACTATTTTGGGGAATTAAAAAAAATAAATTGAAACATTAATGCTTTGATAATTGTTAATTTTAAATGGAAGGTGTCCGGATCAATACAAGAAAGGTGTTAGCACAAGAACGTATCAACCCATACAACAGAATTCTTCATATTTTCATTTTTCATTTAAGCACCCCCCCCCCAAAAAAGAAAAAAAAAAACACACAAAAAAAAACATTAGGCTGCTATTTTCTAGTCAGTCAAGCTTGTGGGGGAGAAAAAGCAACTGAAAGGTGAGGTGGCTTTAGAGATAGAGTGCTTGGCTTCAAATTACTTGCCCACGGTTTCGTCTTATAACATTATCACAATGTTAGGCTGACTTTGAAAGGTGCCATAGTCTGATTCATTGAGTTTAAATTTTCTCTTGAATTTGAAAACTATATGGGCCTATATTTTCTTTTGTGGCCTAGTCTAAACTGCAAGGAGACTCTTTTTATGAGATTGGCGATTTTCAACAAATCGTTGTTAATTAAAGTCTTAGCTATATCACATTTTGTGATATTTCTACACTTAAATCTTTAAATTCGTTTTGAATTTCTTGTCAAAATTAACTTAGCTTTATGGAGCAAGTATTTTTATTATTTTGAATTGCATTTATCCGCAAAACTTGTTTGATGTACAAATTATACGTGAGTTTTGGTTAATTAATTTTGTTGGAGGAAACAATTTTCGTTGTATCCACACATTTTTAAATCATGTAAGATTTTTTTTCTAACACTGTATATTATACTTTTATTGTATCTACATTTAGGGTTTGGATTTTTTGTACATAGTTGTAAAAAAAAAACTATACACTTGTTAACCAGATTTTTTACGCTTTTCTAAGTTTTATAAATATTGATACTTTATTGTCCAGAATTGTATTTCACAAAAAAAAAAATATGTTCTTACTTTTTGTTTCATGCTTCACAGTTTTTTTGTGTCAACAAGTGAATATTGTTATGATTTTTACAAGGTTCTCTTTTTCACTTTTTGTTCTGACAAATGGTCCACATCATTTTGAAAATATTCTTTGGAAACGAGAGCTGTGAAAAAAAAGTTACTATACATGTCTGTATTAATAAATTGTTTGCTTCAGTCAAAGTTTGAAATATGCTGGTTCATTTTTTATTTTTATTTTACAGAAATAAATTATTTACTTCTCTATTATGTTGAAAATGTCCAGATTTATACGATACAAGAAGTAAAACTCTCTATAATGGATAAAATTTCACTTAATCCGCTCTATCCAAATTAAAATTTTTACTTTTTTTTTCCTTCTTTCTTTTGATTTTTTAAAAACAGAATCTGTGCGGATTTTTTATATTTAAATTTGTTGATTTATGCAACATATGAGAATGCTACTTGTTATTTTATATGACTCATTTATAAATCATTCTATTAAAGGTTATTGAATAACAAAGCCACAAAAATAAACTGTCTATAATATTTTGATCTAGTCGTTATGTTTTACCCGTTTATAAGGGGGGCGCGGTGGCCCAGGGGTAGAACATCGGCTTCCGACGCAAAAGGTCCCGAGTTCGAATCCTGGCTGTTGCAATCCCTACCGGTTGGGTCGGTGTCAGTATAATGTGACCGGCTGAGACAGGAGTCATGGTATCCCCACCCTGTCTAGTGTGTGGCAGCACATAAAATTGTCAGACGTCCGTCTTGGGGCCCGTCCACGAGATAGCCTATAAGTTGCTGATGTTGGACGTTAAAACTCAACCAACCAAACCAACCCGTTTATAAGCTAATTATTATCAATAACTTGAAGATGATTGCAACCAAAGTGCAGATCTGTTTTGCGAAAAAAAAAAAAAATTCCTTCAATTACAGGAATGAAAGTAGTTTTTTTTTAAATTCTGTACATGTCACCTTTTCAAACGTGTATTTATGTCCTTAGACTTGGTGATCTAAGCACAGAAAAATGTTTTTCTTACCGATAATAATTTTGTAATAAAAAAGGGGGTAACAATTTTACGCGAGATTTTAATCATTTATTCTATTTTTGTATTGTTGTTTTTATTTATACTGAGCATTTAAGTTGTTATTGCCACTTCATTCTCTCTCTGGTTATTTGACTTTATTATTAGTAGTAGTAGTAGTAGTAGTAGTAGTAGTAGTAGTAGTAGTAGTAGTAGTAGTAGTAGTAGTAGTAGTAGTAGTAGTAGTAGTAGTAGTAGTAGTAGTAGTAGTAGTAGTAGTAGTAGTAGTAGTAGTAGTAGTAGTAGTAGTAGTAGTATAATCATGGTACAATTCTGAAAATGTTTATAACTTGATAGACATAAATCTATAATTGCTCTTTTGTAGTGATTTCGGTAAATTTGTACATGATTAAAGGAATATTAAAAAACAAAGAAACAATAAATCATTAGACACTTTGAGTAGAAGGCAGTATATTTAAACAGTAACCTATGATATCAAGTTATGGGATAAAACAAGAACAGATCAATGTTGTGACAGTACTGTTCAAATTAAAAAGTTGTACATTTATAAATTAAAAACTGAATCAACAAATCGTGCTCATCTCACTTTTTGTAAACCGTTTAATGCACTTTCAATTCTGATGATGGTAAAATTTATCATATTCTACTTCTTAACACTAAAATTAAGAACAATTTGTCTTTTCCTTTTTGTGTGTGTGTGTGTCTGTAATTAAATATATTTTTTACAAGAATATCGTCACCTTAATTTACAAAGGGTCTTGAACATTTTTAAATCATTTCAGAATTTTCGTATTTGAATATGAATTAGACATTTAGCCACTGAGGAAATGAAGTGCATTAAAGTATCTGCATAGTCAACCATAGTGGATATGTTATCACTTCCCATCCACATTACTATGGCAAGCCTTTTCATCCCATACAGTGATTTTAGGAAAACATTGCAAAAACACACTCATGGAAAAACAAAAAGTATATTAAAAAATAAAAATGAAATCCATTTGAGCCCCACCAACAGCACATTGAAATATAACAAAATAAAACAACAAAAATATAAAAAATTTAAACCTGCAAACGTAGCTTAATATAACAATGATGGGAGTGTCTATACGCAATTTATATATAAATATATTTGGTCTCTCTACTTCGTTATTGTATACAGCGTATCCGACGTTAGTCATGGGACCCGTCCACAGTGTAAACTATAATTATAGTGCTGATATTTGACGCTAAGCAACCAACTCAAAATCATATACCTCAGGGAAATCTGAAATTCCATTTATCTCATGGCGATTTTTTGCTATTACTTGGGGAAAAGTACTGTTATGAATCTTGATACATGCACTGCTCAAAAAGTGAGACTTAGGTTTTGCATTTATAAATTCGGCAATCCTATTATTAGGTAATTATAATAATCATTAGGTAATTAAAATTATAAATAGGTAATATAAAGAGATGTGGAGGATGCGGTAGTCCAAGGGTAGAGCGCATGGCGTCTATTTAGAAGACTGGGGTTTAAACCATGCTCTGACTTCTGGCGGGTTGGTATCACTCAGTATAATGTGACTGGTCAAATTCTGATCATCACGATGTTGAAGCTGTCGCAGCGGCCGATCTTTTGTTAGAACCTAGAGTTCGTAAGTACAGCGTTGGGTTAGCTTACAACTCGTCGTAAGATTTCTTATTGGTTTACCTTAAGACAAGTCCTAAGCTTACCATGACATTGTACTTACGACCCTAGAGGACGTTTAACTACTAGATATTACATTACTTCAAGGAAAAGTCACCATGTAAAATGCATGAATAAGTAAACTACTTAGAACTAGATACCAAATCTTAAATCTTGCATCGGCGAAGAATTGTTGGAAGAAGAAGAGTTTTATATTGCGTGTTGTAGTACTTGAAGCTCCACTCGCGGCTGGGTCCTGGCCAATGGGCAATGATTTTTCCTCCTCATTGGACGAACTTGGTGGAGGTTCACAGTCTCCCAGGGGAGCCAGGAGTTTCGCAGAATCTGCTGCATTGGACAAGAAGTTCAAGGTCGTTTGATTCGGTTTGTTGGTTTGTTGACAGAGAGAGGGTTGTAAGATTATGTTTTAATAGCCCCATAAAGTTTAGTTGGTAACGATGGGTGTTCAGAAACTACATGTGTCAAACCAAACGTGAGAAAATAGGATATCACGTGGACAAGTCCCATGTCTAATCGTGCCATTGTAGGCTACGTTGAATACCAGGACCTGTATCTCAGTCTGCCACATAGCACTGGCATTAGGTTTGTGTAAGTTACAATACCAGATGATTTTAAAAAAAGACACAAGAAATGTGCTTCTTTAAAGGAATACTACAAATATCGCCTATATAAAAAAATAGGTAGATCTTTGATAATAATAATTTTATAATTTAAAAAAAAATGTAAGAAAAAGGCAAATGGGATTTGTAGGACATCGAAATCGACGCAAAAATATTTAACATTCAGCCTTAGCTGGAAAAAATATGATAAAAAAGTAGAAGTAGACAAAATAACAGAAATGGACAAAGACTAACCTATTTAGTTAGTCTAAACAGAATGATAAGCAACCAATAAAGACATAGGCTTTTCAAATGTGTCTGAACAAAGATATGAGTGGCGTGCCATGATCACCTATGTCTGTTCTAGACCCGGTAATTGTGAATTTATGAATTAATGAATGCATGGGGTGGGGCAAACTGGCTCTAGAGGTAGAGCGTGGGTCTCAAAAACGCAAGATCACCGGTTCGAAACCTGCTGTTGTACAAAGCTTGTCGTCTTGTCCAATTTCGTCCTCTACTGGTTGGGTCGGGATCTCTACACTGTGACCAGACAAGATCGTCTCACTCTTTCTAAAAAATCAAATCCCTGCTCGCCTATAAGTCTAGCGCTCTACCCTGACCCCTGGGGTAGAACATCGGATTCCGACGCAAAAGGTGCGGGTTCGAGCCCTGGCGATTTTACTCCCTACTGGTTGGGTCTGTGTCAGTTTAATGTGACTGGCTGAGATAGGAGTCATGGTATCCCCGCCCTGTCTCGTGTTTGGCAGCACATAAAATTTTCAGACGTCAGTCTTGGAACCCGTCCACAATATGGCCTATATAGTGCTGATGTTGGACGTTGAACCAACTCAACTCAACTCTGCCCTGAGCCCTCGACCCCTGGTTCTACAGAACATTCTTCTAACCACAGTTATACCAAAGATAATTGAAGGAAAGATATTCTACTCGTGAAATTAGGTGAGGATTTCTAAGAGTGATGTCCCTTGGTAAAATACGGGTCAATCCGCAGCAACCGATGTAAACAACGTTGGAAAATGTCGACGAAAAGGCAATGTTCGGGTGATTTTTGTGGTGCAATAAACTGCACTAATAGTCGAAACAAGCCTCATTGCAAAGAAAAAAGCTTTCGTATTATAAATTCCCACAAGACGAAGAAAGGTAAGATTAGGTGCTCCTTATTTTACATCTAGTTTCCCGTTTCATTAGCTAGATCTACGGTAGTGTAGATTGATAAGCTTAGAGCCAAATCATGGCAAATGACATTAATTTTATTGTCTGACCTGTATTTTATAAAACAGATTCTGTCTCCCATTTTAAATTTAAAAGAATGAAAATATTTTAGACCTGCTTATATAGGAGTGTACTTTATGGCATTTGATGCTGGGTAAATTTTTACTCTAATGCAGCATTGCAGTGTAGGGTGGTTTAGTTTCTAGTTGATTTTCAACGTGTGTGTTTAGATTTTCACGTTTTGATGCCATTGAATCATAACATTTAAAAATAAGTTGTTATAGTTTTATTTGCTTCTTATTTCTTATAGTCAAATTTTGCTACTATAAGAAATAAGAAGCAAATAAAACTATAACAACTTATTTTTTAATTTTATGATTCAATGGCATCAAAACGTGAAAATCTAAACACACACGTTGAAAATCAACTAGAAACTAAACCACCCTACACTGCAATGCTGCATTAGAGTAAAAATCTACCCAGCATCAAATGCCATAAAGTACACTCCTATATAAGCAGGTCTAAAATATTTACATTCTTTTAAATTTAAAATGGGAGACAGAACCTGTTTTATAAACTACAGACAATAAAATCAATGTCATTTGCCATGATTTGGCTCTAAGCTTATCAATCTACACTACCGTAGATCTAGCTAATGAAACGGGAAACTAGATGAAAATAAGGAGCACATAATCTTACCTTTCTTCGTCTTGTGGGAATTTATAATACGAAAGCTTTTTTTCTTTGCAGTGAGGCTTGTTTCGACTGTTAGTGCAGTTTATTGCACCACAAAAATCACCCGAACATTGCCTTTTCGTCGACATTTTCCAACGTTGTTTACATCGGTTGCTGCGGAAAATTGAATTTGTATTGAAATATTATGTGTTGTTAATTATTTTAACACATGTTTATAAATTAAAACCCGTTAAAATGACGATAATTTGAGTAATAATCAAATAAACTTATTTTGTTTCCACTCAAAAGCGTTTATCCTTTGTTTTTCTTTATTATTGTATCGTAAATTACCCGTACGCACCAAGGGGCAATAATCGAAAAAATGATCCTCACTCTGTAAATAGGAAAAAACTCCTCTACTAACCACAGCTTTACCTGACCCCCCTCCCCTCCCCCCGCCTCCTGGTTCTATAGAACATTCTACTAACCACAGCTTTACCTACCCCCCACCCCCCAACCCTGTTTCTATAGAACAATCTACTGCTCTACCGCTGATTCTATAGAACATTCTACTAACCATAGCTCTACCCTCCCCCCCCAACCCTGGTTATATAGAACATTCTACTGCTCTACCCCTGGTTCTATAAAACATTCTACTTACCACAGCCAAGTCCATTGGTCTCAAAGTTAGAGAGGATCCACCGGCGTGCAGGGCCCATCTCACATGGAGAGAGATAGTCCAGGCAGTGGGTTTGGACACACTCCAGGAATTCTCTGCGGTACACAGATAGCAAGTTTATATACCACACATTATGTGAGAAAATTAAGTCACTATTTGTGGATATAATATATTATTTGAAAAAAATTATCACACATTATTTGCGGAAAAAATAAAACATAATTTTTTGAGGAAATAACATTATTTGGGGAAACGAACACACATTGTTTGGGGAAAGGTAAGCTACACATATTTTTTTTTAGGAAAAACACATTATTTAAGGGAAATAACACACATGATTTGGAGAAACTAAGACACATTATTTTGTGATACTAACGCACATCATTTGGAGAAAATAACTCACATTACAGTGGAAAAATAACATACATCTTTTGGGAAATTAATACGCATTGTTTGGCGGTATTAAAAAAACAAAAGCAAACAAACAAAAAATAACACGTTTGAAAGGAATATAATACATATGAACAAACTATGATTATGCCTTGAGCGGCAATCGCATCCCTGCCCTTCTGATTCCAAATTCCGTGCTCTAGTCATAGATTACATCGATCCACAGATTGCTATTGTTACGTGTATAGCCTAACCTTAGTCTTGAACTTCGCTCAGCGCTGCGTGACACACCTCCTCCTCTCCGCTTTACTCGCCGCACACACTATTTTACTCATATACATGTTGTCCCTACTGTGTCATCGCTCAGTCTTGTTCAGTCCTTCGACTTGTAAGTTTAGTTAATTAAGTTATCCATAATCTATGCATCGTTTTCTGTTCGTTAAATTTAGAGTTGTTAATAAACCTCGAACCCTAAACTAACCGCAATACTAGTATAGCGGTACGTAACAGCTATTAAGTGCTATTAATAGAAATCTGTGCTAAAACCCCAAATTATACACCCTCAGTCTCCTAAGCTTATCAACCCGTTATAAAGGACACTACTATCCTTGCCTAGAATACATCGATCCCCAAATTAAACATCCTCAGTCTCGTAAGTTTATCAACCATTAATCCCGCCCTGTCTCGTGTGTGGCAGCACATAAAATTGTCAGACGCCAGTCTTGGGGCCCGTTCACAATATAGTATATATTGTGCTGATGTTGGAAGTTAAACCAACTCAACTGCTTAACAACACATGTCTCAGCTGGACACCATTATTATACTGACACCGACCCAGCCAGTAGGGGACACGATCTGAAAACATAAATTGTGTCCTATCGACCGACTGTCTTTCGATTCAGAGCCCAACGCTTTACCACTTGCGCCAGTAAACGCACCCTCTCACCGAGACAGCTGTTGACGCTAATTCACATGAGCAAGACAGTGACAGCAAATCTAAAAATAGGAAATCAGCAAATCTAAAAATACTCTGTACGAAATCAGAGTCCCCTCGTGTATTGATTTTTTGGCCTGCCTGTCAATCAATGCTGACGGTGCTATTCCAAAATTTGCCGGAAATATTTCAGCTCTAGCTTCTGACACATGTACTTGATAACAAAAAATTGTATCATTCTATTTAGATAGATAGATAGAGAGAGAGAGGGGGAGAGGGAGGGAGAGACGCACACACAGAATGGAGAGAGGGAGGGAGAGATAGATAGATAGAGAGAGAGTGAGAGAGAGAAAGGAAGAGTGAGAGGGAGAGAGAGAGAGAGAGAGAGAGAGAGAGAAAGAGAGAGAGAGACAGAGAGAGAGACAGGGAGACAGACAGAGAGAAGCGAGAAGTGATAATGAAAAGCTTCACAAAAAAAAACATTTTTTAATGATTCCGTCTAAACTTCCGATCCATTCCCTCCACACGCTTGCAAGGGCCCGGTGACCTCCGGTACGCCCGGTTGTTAGCACAGGGTAATAGAGAAAACTTCCTATAATGACCTGTGGTTGTTACTGTAGAGCTGGGCACCGGAACATATCTATGTACCGTCTGTACCTGGATCGGATCGGGGTCACATGTACCTGTTCCGATACCGGCCAGCAGCTACCATACTATTCACATAATCCGCGGTTGAAAAACAAATCAAAAAAAGAAAAACACGCGTGCATGTGTGGCAACTGAGTGTTCAGACATATCCAGGGAAAAGACGAGAGGGGGGCGAGAAAAAAATGAAAGTCCTGTGCATATAATTATATCTAGTATCATGAAAAGCGGAACAGGTACCTGTACACTTTTCGAAACAGTTACAGTTACACACAACTATTACAGTGCGTTACCGTACCCACCTGTAGTATTGCTTTGGGGAGCGCGATGGCCCTGCGATAGAAAATAGGCTTCTTACTCAAACGGTTCGTGGTTCGAACCCTTGCGATTTCACGCCCTACTGGTTGGCCGGTGTCGGCTTTAACGTGACCGGCTGAGACAAGAGTCATGGTATCCTTGTCTCGTGTGTGGCAGCACATAAAATTATTAGATGTCAATATTGGGGTCCGTCCACAATAGAGCCTGTATAGTGCTGATATTAGACTACTCAACTCAACTAGTGACCGGAACAGGAACAGCCCCATGTACCGGGGTACCTGTTCCGCTGGATTTAGTTCCCTAGTGGATCGGTTCTCGGTTACCAGTTTCAGGTCAGCACTAGTTGTTATCGCCATGATGGCTGAACGGTCACCCCACGGGAAGATAGCGGCTAAATCTGAGTCTACGGCAATAAGTACAAACACGAAGTAGAACCATAGAATTAGATGATCTAGTCAGGCGACTTAATTTACTTTCTCCTTGTTCATACGGCCCTTGGTTAAAAAGACGTATGCGTGCTGTGCTGAGCTAGACTACCAAATTTACTGTGGTGGTGATGCCCAAGATTTGGACCACCATTAAGTGTGACTAAGTGTTACCAGAGAGTGTGAAAAAGTGAGAGGTTTCACAACGACGGTTTTTCATATATGGCTTAAGATGATCAAGGCGGTTGCTTCTTTCTTTAACCTTAGTAAAAAAAAACCACCCAGTCTAAATAGTGTCCAACCGTCTTCATTTTAATTTAAAAAACCCATCTAGGTCCTCGTATCAAAACCACTGCACTGTGAGCTCTTTTTGTGAAATGTCTCACTAAATATATAGTCTCTGGTTTCACTGAGTGTAACACGCTGGGCATTTTTTAACTTTATGTGGAAACTCTGTGATCAGAGGGAATTAAGCTGTTTACTTGTTTCTTCTAAGTCCTTCAAGGGAAAGCGTGAACGGGTCCAATAGCGGTATACCCAGTGCTACTGGCGCGAGTGGTAGATCGTTGGTCCCCTCAATAGGAAGGTCCTTGTTTCGAAACACACGATCAACCAAAAACATGTGTTCATTTGTCAGATTGTGTCCTCTATTATTTGGGTTGGTGTCAGTATAGTGTGACCAACTAAGACAGCAGTACTGATACAATATAACCCCGCACTGTCTTTGTGTGGCCCGTGGTTTGAGCCGTGGCGTTTTCGCTCCCTACTGGTTGGGTCAGTGTCAGTTCGATGTGATCGACTGAGACAGGAATCATGGTATCCCCGCCCTGTCTCGTGTGTGAGAGCATATACAATTGTCAGAGACCAGTCTTGGGGCACGTCCACAATATAGCCTATATAGTGCTGATGTTGGCCAACTCAACTACAACTTCTCTGTGTGCCAACACGTAAATTTGTCAGACTTTAGTCTTAAGACACATCCACAATATATCTGATATAGTGCTAACTTTGGACGCTTACAAAAATAGCGATAATCCAAACGATAGATTCTCAAAGGATATCAAGACAGAACCCAAGAAAGGGACACATGAGACTTGACCCCTTACACTATGCTGACATCGATCCTCCAGGAGTGAAAAAGGAGTGGTTTGAGTTGTGTTGTTGCTTAATTTTTAACGTCAGCACTGTGTACGATATATTGAGGACGGACTCCAGGACTAACGTCTGACAAGTCACACAGAGACATTGCCAGAATACCATGACTGTATTAGCTGGTCACATGAAACTGACACCGACCCAACCAGTAGGGGAATAGATCGCCAGAGTGGGGCTCGAACCAGGGACTTTCTGGGTCGAAAGCCGATGTTGTACCTCAAGGCCACAGCTATCAAACAGATACAGTGCGGGGATACCATGACTCTGTATTAGCTGGTCACATTAAACTGACATCGACTCAACCAGTAGGGCACTAGATCGCCAGAGCGGGGCTCGAACCACAGACTCCCTGCGTCTCAAGCTGATGTTGTACCTCAGGGCCACAGCTATCACACAGAGACAGTCCAGGGATACCATGACTCTGTATTAGCTGGTCACATTAAACTGACACCGACCCAACCAGTAGGGGACAAGATTTTCAAAACGGGGCTCGAACCACAGACTTCCTGCGTCTAAAGCTGATGGTGTACCTCAGGGCCACAGCTATCACATAGAGACAGTGCGGGGATACCATGAATCTGTGTTACTCGTAGTTGGTCAGATTAAACTGACACCGACCCAACCAATAGGGGGCTCGAACCACGGAAGCCGAGGTTATACCCCAAAGCTACTGCGCCCCCAGCTTTTGTACAGTAGCTTAGAGAAAAAATCGCAAGCCAAAAAAAAAAAGAGGAAAAAGAGATATTATACTCTAAAACCTGAAACGACTCTTGAACTTCTTGGCTAAAAGTATGTGACATCCTATATGACGCGATGAAACCTTCTAACTGTTTTTGCGGGTTATGTCACATAAAGTTTGTCATAATGGTCGGGGGAAAGGCGAGAGAAGGCCTTCTTAGCTTTCTAGATTTCTATCACCCACTTGTCAAAATTGGGAGATTCTTCCGTTTGCAAGCAGCTCGCTCGCGTTTGAATGTCTGGTTGTTCTTGTTGTCTCTATTACGTTTTTTATATTATTATTATTATTCTGCTTTTTAAACGTTTTAAAGAATAATGTAGTTTGTACGTGTTTAGTCTGTTGTAAAGGGAGAAAGTGAGGTATTGCAAGTAGAGTGTGAGAGGAAAATACTTTAGAGTACAGAACTTTTTTTTCTTTTTGTGTGTTATCTAGTGGGATTTTTAGAATACTGCTGCATTATATGTTTTTTTTTTAAATCTAAATGTAAGCTACTTGTGAAATAAATTTAAAAAGAAAAACTGGAACATAATTTTAGAGACAGAGAAAGAGACAGATACAAAGAAATAGGCAGACAGGCAAACAAACAAACAAACAAACAAGCAAACAGAAATAAATAAAAGACATTTACTGAAATAGAAATTAAATACAGACAGACAGAGGTAAAGGAAAGTTGTATGAAGTGAATGAGCTACAACAAACTGTGCTTCTTTTAATAAAAAAAAAAGTATTTTCAAAATTTAAGTTATAGCCACTGAAAAAAAAATTAAGTGCCAACTCTACACACTGTAAGCATCGATTGTATGTTTCAATATTAATTTTATTTTAAAAAAGGCAGAAAGGAATGCGAAATGTAAACAAGAGCACAACACTTGAGAATACACCTACTCAATTGCTAAGGACCCTAGCGGATGCAATTGCGCAAGTTATAAATCTAGTAATAATAAAAAGAGAAATACGAAAAACTTGCTAACTGAGGGACACGATACAAATAACGGTTAAAAATAAAGGTTAAAAATAGAAATAAAAACGTGTCGCCTTTATTGGCTTCATCATACTAAAGTCGTCTGATAAAGGTAATAAAGGCGAAACGTTTTAGCGTATTTCTCCTTTCATTATTCTAGGACAGTAAATGCCTCTTGTTACTTACATTTTTCTTTTTAAGATTTTGAAAAAAAAAAAAAAAATTCTTTGTAGCAGAGAGAACTACTTTAATGTTTTGTAAGTTTTTAAACAGAAACATATTCGATCATGGGTCCCAAGACTTAAGTCTGACAATTTTATATGATGCCAAACAAAGACAACGCGGAGATTCCAGGACTCATGTGGTCCTGGGGTAGAACATCGGCTTCCGACCCAAGAGGTCCGTAGTTCGAGCCCTGGCGATTTCGCTCCCTACTGGTTGGGTCGGTGTCAGTTTAATGTGGTCGGCTGAGACAGGAGTCATGGTATCCCAGCCCTGTCTTATGTGTAGCAGCACAGTAAAGTGTCATACATCAGACTTGGGGCCCGTTCACAATATAGTATATATTGTGCTGATGTTGGAAGTTAAACCAACTCAACTGAACTCAACTCATGTCTCAGCTGGACACCATAATTATACTGACACCGACCCAGCCAGTAGGGGACACGATCTGAAAACATAAATTGTGTCCTATCGACCGACTGTCTTTCGATTCAGAGCCCAACGCTTTACCACTTGCGCCAGTAAACGCACCCTCTCACCGAGACAGCTGTTGACGCTAATTCACATGAGCAAGACAGTGACAGCAAATCTAAAAATAGGAAATCAGCAAATCTAAAAATACTCTGTACGAAATCAGAGTCCCCTCGTGTATTGATTTTTTGGCCTGCCTGTCAATCAATGCTGACGGTGCTATTCCAAAATTTGCCGGAAATATTTCAGCTCTAGCTTCTGACACATGTACTTGATAACAAAAAATTGTATCATTCTATTTTAGATTTTCGTGATTTTAAAAAAAATTAACCTTTTTTGGCGCTGCGCCAAGCTAAAAATTGTGGTCCCAAAATACTTTTTTCAATCATTTCATTATATATTGTGAACATTTATTTTAGTTTGGCCATGCAACATGACTTTGTTTTATAGTGGCATGGTTCATAATAACACAAAGAATGGCTCTTTGTCAAATCTGACAAGTTTTGTCAGGAAAAATTTCCTTTGATTTCTTTACTTATTATTTGCTTAGAGCACTGGAGTAAAATTTGAACGGCTAGCATAACTATAACTTTTTTTACAAACTTTTTTTTTTTTTACTATTTATGAACTCAAAACATTAAAAAAAACAAAAAAAACAAAAACAAAATCAAGATATATCGTAAAATAACGAAGCGTTCAAAGCTTGTCAATAGCCAGCGAATTTGTGAACACGGTCATAACCAGCATGTGTAGTCACCAATAGATATCATATCCTATAAAATGCCAATGGAGTGTATTCATCCCTCCAAAGAGGCGAGTTGAGTTGATTTGGTTTAACGTCCAACATCATCTATATACAGGCTATAGTGTAGACGGGCCCAAAGACTGGCGTATACTATGACAATCAATTTATGTGCTGCCACACACGAGACAGGGCCAAGATGTCATGACTCCTGTCTAAGCCGGTCACATTAAAAAAGACGCGGTATCACTGCGTAGTACACTGGCTTCAGACACCGGAAGTTCGTGGTTCTAACCCCGCTATGACGGATGCGCTTTTTGCTCTACTCGTTTGGACGTTGTCAGAATAGTAATTGGGCCAAATCTATATATATATCCCTATTTGGGGTCCCGTGCCTGTAGAGTACTCTTCTTGAGACTTAGAAGACGTTATGCTCAGCGACAGTTTCATTTATCCGAAAAAAAGATGTTTTTTTCTTCTTTGCTCTTCTCCATCTGACATGAAACACGAACGATGAGCCTGGGTCAGGCTGGTCAAACTACTAGCCACACAAAGTCTGGAAATTTGAAAGTGTACATAGTTCTCCCGGTTATTTCCTTATTGTTAAACATAGTTACACCAGTTTATGAGTACTTGAATCTATCTCAATCACTATGTGGCTGAGGAATCGGAGCTATTGTTCCTCCTTATTGTTAAACATAGTTACATCGGTGTAAGGGTACTTTAAATTTATCTCCATCACTATGTGACTGAGGAATTTCAACTATAGTTAAACAAAGCCTAAAACTGTCCATAGTTCTCCCGGTTTATGGGTGCTTGAAATCTATCTCCATCACTATGTTGCTGAAAAATCTGAACTATAGTTCCTCCTTATGTTTGGAAGTGTGTATAGTTACATCGGTGTAAGGGTACTTTAAATTTATCTCCATCACTATGTGACTGAGGAAGTTCAACTATAGTTACTCCTTACTGTGTTAAACAAAGTCTGAAAGTGCCCATAATGCTCCCGGTTTAAGAGTGCTTGAAATCTATCTCAATCACAGTGTGGCTCAGGAATCTGAACTATAGGACCTCCTTATTGTTAAACAAAATCTGAAAGTGTGCATAGTTACATCGGTTTATGGATACTTGAAATCTATCTTTATCACTATGTGGCTGAGTAATCTGAACTATATTTGTACTTCTCATCACTAAAGAAAGTCTAAAATTGTACATAGTTCTCCCGGTTTATGGATACGTGAAATCTATCTCTATCACAATGTGGCTGAGGAATCTGACCTATAGTTATTCCTTACTGTTAAACAACATTCGGAAGTGTGCATAGTTACACCGGTTTATGGATACTTGAAATCTTATTTCCATCACAGTGTGGCTGAGGAATGTGGACTATAGGACCTCCTTATTGTTAAACAAAGTTTGGAAGTGTACATAGTTAAACCGGTTTATGGGTACTTGAAATTATTTTATCTCCATCACAATGTGGTTGAGGAATCTGACCTATAGTTCCTCTTTATTGTTAAACAAAGTTTGGAAGTGGGCATAGTTACACCGGTTTATGTGAACTCGCAATCTATCTCTATCACTATAAGGCTAAGGAATCTGAACTATAGTTCATTCTTATTGTTAAACAAAGCATGGAAATGTAAATAATTACACCGGTTTATGGGTACTTGAAATCTATCTCCATCACTATGTGGTTAAGGAATCTGAACTATAGGACCTCCTTATTGTTAAACAAAATTCGGAAGTGTGCATAGTTCTCCCGGTTTATAGTTTCTTGAAATCTATCTCAATCACAATGTGGCTAAGGAATCTGAACTATAGGACCTCCTTATTGTTAACCAAAGCCTGAAAGTGTTCATAGTTACACCGGTTTATAGGTACTTGAAATCTATCTCCATCACAATGTGGCTGAGGAATCTGAACTATATTTTTACTTCTCATCACTAAACACAGTCTAAAATTGTACATAGTTCTCCCGGTTTATGGGTACTGGAAATTTATCTCCATCACAGTGTGGCTGAGGAATCTGACCTATATTTACTCCTTATTGTTAAACAAAGTCTGGAAGTGTGCATAGTTCTCCCGGTTTATGGGTACTTGAAATCTATCTCCATCACAATGTGGCTAAGGAATCTGACCAATAGTTCCTCTTTATTGTTAAACAAAGTATGGCAGTGTGCATAGTTATACCAGTGTATGGGTACTTGAGATATATCTAAATCACAATTTTGTTGAGGAATCTGACCTATAGTTCCTCTTTACTGCTAAATAAAATCTGAAAGTGTGCATAGTTACATCGATTTATGGGAACTTGAAATCTATCTCCATCACAGTGTGACTGAGGAATTTCAACTATAGTTACTCTTAACTGTTAAACAAAGTCTGAAAGTGCCCATAATGCTCCCGGTTGCTTGAAATCTATCTAAATCACTATGTTGCTGAAAAATCTGAACTACAGTTCCTCCTTATTTTGAAAGAGTACATAGTTAAACCGGTTTATGGGTACAATGTGGCTGAGGAGTCTGATCTATAGATCCCCCCTATTGGAGCATGATGCATATGATTATTATAAAACTTTAAATATATGATTACCCTGGTTAGAATGAACAACACAAAGGTCTGTACATACCCATGCCCAAGATGAACAGGGCAACGCCAGTTTTTGCAACAAGCAGCAGCAAATCCATTTGATGTGTTATACCATCAGATCTGTGGCTACCGATATATATGAGACGAAATTCGATTCCTCTGGGAACTGTGGAAGATTAAAAAATTACAGTAAAAAATAAACGTATAACATAGCTGCAAATCAGTCTAAACAGAGTAGATTTTTGGACAGACAAGTGTAAGAATATTTTTACAAAAAATGCTGTTAGGTAGCTTTGTATAATGATTTACATCGTATAAGAATTCAATACTTCTTCGTTTGTTATTCTGTTTTTGTAACTTATCCTTGATAGTCGTTGCAGCACACACATCTTAAAAGTTTCTAGTTGTTTTTTTATATTGATGCTCTATTAAGTGTCCATGTTGTGTCGGCGTATAGAAGAAAGGAAAATACATAAAGGTTGATTGCTCCTTGTTTTACATCTCTTTCTATTTCTAACTCGCATGACAGCCCCGTTCAAACAATCCCAACAGGCAGAATTGGAGACAGAAGACGGAAAGGCGGAACCAGCAAGAAGTGGTATGGCGATACACGTAAAAGAGTGGACAGGGACCCAGCTACATAAGAACCACAGACTGGCGCAAGATTGGTTACATGTGAACCACAGACTGGCGCAAGATTGTTTGACATCGAAACATAATATGGCACGCCAACCACGAATAGGGACGGTACAATGACCATAAAAATTCAAGCAAACAAGAAACGGATGCGCAAATAACAGTCTCATGCTCATAAGTACAACGTGGCGGTAGCTTACGACTCGTCTTAGGCCTTGGAATTCTCATATTTATTTATATTGCGAAGCATCGTATGCTAACAGGGCATTGTACTTACAGCCCCTCGTCTTAAGATAATTATACTAATAAAAGTAGGTGTATGGTTTGAACATGAACATTTTGTATTTTGACCTATTTTCAGTTTATGGACATGGGGCATACAATTTTTATTCAAAACTTCACGATTAAAATTTTTTCAAAAAAACATTCGAGAGCGTTAAATTCCCAATCTGGGCTCGCACTTACATCATTGTTATAAGATTATGACTCATCTTAGATTCTTACAATAACAAAGCTTACGAATTGTAATCGACTGTGAGGTTGTATTTAAGATCTCTCGAGAATAAAAAAAGATCAATAGATTTAAACCAGAAAGTCTTAGGTAGAGGTTTTAAAAATGCCATAAAAGCAACAACGCACTTCTGAAATGTTTGGTATAAGTTGCAGTAAGATACTGATTATTATTAATTAGATCTAAAAATATGTCCGAAGTCACATTTTACCCGAAAATTATTATTTTCTAAAATTGAATTGGAGAAGAATTAAAGTGCAAGTAATATAAATCAAACAAAACTGTAATTATATTTATACACATGGCATAAAAAATATCCTTACCAATTTGTGAAACAATGACTTTCCGTTCTCCTGCCTCGCTATATAACGCAGTTATGTAGCTGATGCTGGATGTTAAAAAACCGTCACAACAAAATAAGGTTACTAAAGACTTACCGTTAGCAAACTGTTTGTACCTCTGGCTGTGTGTGGTTGACAATGTGAAGATGCTAAAAAAAACTTGGCCCTGTCTAAAAATTGCACTTCCCTGTAAAGCGCTCAAATTACGCCCGCATCTCTAGAATTGGAATTTGAAATACAATTCTTATCCCTTTTCCGGCTTTTCCCCATTGGTTTCCATCCATGTTGAGCGTTGCGTGCAGAAAGCTTGGCTAATCCCCCCCTCCCCTCCCACTCTCCCACCCCACCTCCAACCCCACGTTAGATAATCAGGTGACAGTGCCGTCGTGTTTACTTGCCTGCTCTCTTTCTCTGTCTCCCCTCTCAATGCACCGACACTCATTTCTCTCTCTCTCTCTCTCTCTCTCTCTCTCTCTCTCTCTGTGTCTGTCTATGTCTCTGTCTCTCTCTGTCTCTCTCTCTTTGTCTCTCTCTCTCTGTCACTCTCTCTCTGTCTCCCCTCTCAATGCCCCGCCACTCATTTCTCTCTCTCTCTCTCTCTCTCTCTCTCTCTCTCTCTATCTATCTATCTGTCTGTCTGTCTATGGCTCTGTCTCTGTCTGTTTGTCTGTCTGTTTCTGTCTGTCTGACTGTCTCTGCCGATATTTCTGTCTGTCACTCTGTCTGTCCTTCTGTCTGTCTGTCGGTCTGTCTGTCTTTGTGTCTCTGTCTGTCTGTCT
>RQTK01000754.1:220118-232492 GCA_003991915.1 Elysia chlorotica
TCTGCTCGGGTTATAATACTGAATTCGAGATCTATCGAATGGTGATCTTTCGGCTCGGGGTTTAAAAACATTCGAACCCAATTTAAATTCTATATGGAACTACCTCGACTATCATCGAAAAGGGGATAACCATGGACCTTAAAACTAAATCAAATAACTAGATCTAGACTTCTAACCATAGATCTACACATAATTTTTTTTTATTCTTTCCATTCAACATGTTCACGTGTGGGGCTCTGCTCGGGTTATAATACTGAATTCGAGATCTATCGAATGGTGATCTTTCGGCTCGGGGTTTAAAAACATTCGAACCCAATTTAAATTCTATATGGAACTACCTCGACTATCATCGAAAAGGGGATAACCATGGACCTTAAAACTAAATCAAATAACTAGATCTAGACTTCTAACCATAGATCTACACATAATTTTTTTTTATTCTTTCCATTCAACATGTTCACGTGTGGGGCTCTGCTCGGGTTATAATACTGAATTCTAATTTCGAGATCTATCGAATGGGGATCTTTCGGGGTTTAAAAACATTCGAACCCAATTTAAATTGTATATGGACCTACGCCGACTATCATCGAAAAAGGGGGTAAAAATGGATCTAAAAGAAATGTTATCTACAAAGAAATCCTGTAAATATCTTAGCGTGAGTTATCAAGGCTATTGATATGCCTTTTTAAGTGGTGCACCCATTTGCATCAAATTTAATTTGTTTAGCATTTTTGGCTTTAAACTTCTATGTCTACAGCTATATTTTACCATTTTAGTTGGGCACAGTGTCCCAAAATCCAAGCTTTATATCTATTAGTAATAAGTATAAACTTTAAAAAAACATTTTATATCCGTACGGTGTCCCAAAACCTGAGCGAAGCCGGGCATCCCAGCTAGTTTTTAACTTAACTATATATTCTTCCCGTCTTGTGTGACAAACGCGCTCTTTGATTTTTTCTTTGTTCTATAAATTGTTAGGGCCTACTATTTTTGTTATCATTTTCTCTTAAATAATTTTTGTTGTAACCTGCAAAATCCGGGAGTTGTAAATTTACCCTTTTTTTAATCAAAATCATAAAGTTATATCATATTTTGTTAATAATAGTAATTCCTAAGATTTCAAATATTCTTCAAATTGTTCACATTAATTTTTTTCTTAAATGAAAAGAAGAAAATTATGCTTAGCAGATTTTTTTACTTTACAGAAAACATATTTTTGACATGCTTGGTCTACGCTGAGAATGTGAGATAGGATTGTGAAGTTAGCACATTAAGATTAACTGATAAAAATGCTGAAGTAGTTAATCTGATTTGGGATTGTGTATGCGTTGGTTGTCAGGGTAATGAGATAGCTATTTCCAGGTTGTGGTTTGATGTTTTCAAAGAGATGTAAGATTTCATGGGGGGTTTTTGTATTTGCACGAGGGCACAAGTACTATTAAAATATTTTTTACTGTTATTGTTTAATGCGATTTTATTTTTCAAATTTTTTTTGCGATTGTGAATATCACCAAAAGCTTTAAAAAAAACTGTTCTCGGATTCTCTCCTGGTATAGTCGACCTTCATGTCTGTCTGTCTGTCTGTCTGTCTGTCTGTCTGTCTGTCTGTCTGTCTGTCTGTCTGTCTGTCTGTCTGTCTGTCTGTCTGTCTGTCTGTCTGTCTGTCTGTCTGTCTGTCTGTCTCTCTCTCTCTCTCTCTCTCTCTCTCTCTCTCTCTCTCTCTCTCTCTCTCTCTCTTTCTCTTTCATCTTTTTGCAACACGTACAATTGATAGGCGTCAGTATCTGGACGCGGTAGGAGATAGCCAAATCGGAAAGGTCCGCGGTTCGAATCCTACGATCTGTAAAAAAAATTATTTGTCCGATTACGTCGCCTACTGGTTGGGTCGGATGACACAGAAGTCCAGATATCCCCGTCCTGCCTCGTGTGTGGCAGCACGAAAAATTATCAGACGTCCGTCTTGGGGCCCGTCCACATTATAGCCTAGCCTATATAGTGCTGACGTGACGATGGACCTTCTTTAATGCACAAGCCCAAATCCTTAAACTGCATGTTCTCTCTCTCTTTCTCTCTCTCTCTCTCTCTCTCTCTCTCTCTCTCTCTCTCTCCGGGTTTAACGTCTCTTAGGTTCCTCTGGAAGACCCTATACGGCGACAGTCCTTAAACTGCCCTTGCCCTCGGTTCTTTTATTTCCTTGCAGGGTTTCCTAAACAATGTCTCTGGAACGAGCAGCCTTCGCAGTTCGGTGGGGAGCCAGCGGGCCCATAGAGATTCGCAGGACAACGGAGTCTCAAGGCGGCAATCTGACCTATTTGCGAAGGTTTCCAAAGTGCCTTCTGGCGACTCGGTGCATTCCTTTCATCCATTAGACCCTCGCAGTTGGTGGGCCAGACTCAGTGTCAGTTTAAGCCCAAGCCCAAGGTCCAGACTATCTTCAGCAGACCCGCCAGATCTAGCTGGTATGAATAATATTGGTTAAGTTGTTGTATTAAGAGTTATCGAACGTAGTTTGAAGACTGTTGGTTGGTTGGTTGGTTGGGTTGGTTTAACGTCCAACAGCAGCACTATATAGGCTATACTGTGGACGGGCCCCAAGACGGACATCTGACAGTTTTATGTGCTGCCACACACGAGACAGGGCGTGGATACCATGATTCCTGTCTCAGTCGGTTACATTATACTGACACCGACCCAACCAGTAGGGAACGCAACAGCCCAGATTCGAACTCGGGGCCTTTTGCGTCGGAAGCCGATGTTCTACCCCTTGACCACCGCGCCATCCTTTAGAAGACGGGAATTCTACTTCGTGTTTTAGTTAGCTCAACAAGCAAGATTCGGCGAGAGCAATGTGAAATGGTCCGTCTTTTTCTAGTCTTGAAAAGAGAAGTTAAGGTAGGCAAGCAGGAAGTTCGTTTAGATCTAGCCTTCTTCAAGTTGACTATAATTATGACATTTTTTGCTTATTGGACATCTCCCATTCGTCCAAGACAGCGTAATTCCTTTTCATGCGAAAGCTTAATTCCTAGAATTAGAAGATGTTTTGTGATGGGTTTTTTCCACTCTGAACAACGGACCAAAGTCAACATTTTGAACAGTAGTTTTAGAGCTACCTAGCATAGAATGTTGATAATTAATGCATTATTATTAGTAAAGTCAATTTTAAATTCCCCAAAAGGGGTCAATATTAAGTAATTAGTGCTGTATCTTATCTTATCTTATCGTATCATTCACCCGCACTTTATATAATACACTGTGAGTGAAACGTGTTGAATCTATTATCTCTCTACTCGGTGCTTTTATTTCTCTGTATTTGATAGATCTGTACCTTGAAATCCCAGACGTGGCTAAACCAGCATCGAAAAGCAACAGTGGGTGAGTGGGGCAAGCTCTAGTTTATCACTAAGGAGTTTCCGTCAGTTTTCGTCAGTTTCCGTTAGTTTCCGTCAGTTTCCGTCAGTTTCCGTCACCTGCGTTAAAAAAAAAAGGGCCTAGCTCTCATTTGTACAAGCGAAAAAAAAAGTTACGAAATGTTATTTCAATAGTGTGACTGAAATAGCGTGTTGCTTTATATACACGTAATTCAAATTTTCCCCTAGTATGAGATATTTAGTTCTTTTTAACAAAAGACTCAATCAGGTAACATGAAGGGCATTAATTTTATATTGATTAGCAGGTTGATGGATTGGTTAGTTTCTGAGGTCCCATGGTAGCTACTAGATTTTATATTCTATAGTGGACGGGTCCCAAGACTAAGATCTGGCAATTTTACGCGCTGCGACAATGAGACTGAGCCGAGCCGTGGTAGCAGGGCTTAGATCTGCCTCAGCTAATTACGCTGTACGGACACAGACCCAACAAGACGATCCGACAGGAATTCGAACCCGGCACCTCCCGAATAGACGCCACGATATTTAGGGTTAAACCACCTCGCTCTCCCAACAATTCATGATTTATGGGTTATTTTGTTTTGTGTATTATAATAATAGTTCAACTGATAGAACCTTTTTTGATGGTTGCTTTTTTTAAATTATAATTTGTTACAAATGAATGTGCGCAACCTATAATAACAATGCTGGGTTGTTGTTTTTGTAGTTGTTGTGGTTCTTGTTGTTGTTGCTGTTATGTTGTTGTTGTTTTTGTTGTTTTGTTTTTAACCCATTGTTGTGGTTTTTTTCAAACCAGGAACTTGTTAAAAGTAAGCCATGCGAATAAAAGCCGGAACGCTTCGGAATCGGGTGAAGCAGAAAGTACAACAGACGGGTAATCTAAGTTTTCTTTACTTTAATTATCTGGCGAGAAATAGTACTGAACTTTTAGCATGTTGTGTCAAATAAAGGTTGTTGTAAAATTTAATGTATGTTTTCAAATAAACTCTAGATAAAAAATTATGTAATTATAAATCCTCTTCACTTTCTCTTCCTCCTATCGGGGGTGATTTTTGTTTGTGTGTCTGTCTGTTTGTCAATGCCCCCCCCCCCTTTTTTCCCTTTCTCTATATTACTATCTCTCGCTCTCTTTTGCTCTCTCTCTCTATCTCTCTCTCTCTCTCTTGTTCTCTCTGTCTCTCTTGTTCTCTCTCTCTCTCTCTCTCTCTCTTATTCTCTCTCGCTCTCTTTTGCTCTCTCTCTCTCTCTCTCTCTCTCTCTCTCTTTCTTTCTTTCTTTCTCTGTCTCTGTTTTCCCCTCCACACACAAAAAGATTTGAGAGATGTAACATTTTTTGTTAAAACAACAGTTACTAACGATTTCTTGTCGATTTGTGTAACTTGTGTCTTCAAAACATATATTTCCAGTTTTTTATAATCGGAATTGTACAATAACAAAGTTGTATCTCAAATTTCTGTTTTGACAGATCAAAATATAACAAAGCCAGCACTTTGACCTTGCACTCTGGAACCCAGTCCATTCAAATTGAAAGGGACAAACAAGTCGATAACTGTGAGTCCAGTAGTAAACGCCCAGAACCGTTATCAGAGCAGCGTGAGTTTTACTCCCCTGGCTTGGAAAACAGGGTTCAAAGAGCTGGACGTGAGGAAGGCTACCCACAGTATCAGGCAGTAAAGAATGGAGCCACGGCGATAAGTTTCGATCCCATTTGGTCAGATACGCCGGAGAGCCCGAGTGTGGACAAACATAAGTTGTTGCGGTCTCGGCTCAGACGGGAGCGGAGGCGGGGCACTAAAGAAGGAGTTTCATTTCGGGCTGGCTCCAGTTGCTCCTTTGATGAGACGCAGTGTTTTGGAGTCATGCAGGACACTCAAGCAACTTCATCCAGGACTCGAGCCTCAGCCCTGTGCGGAGAATCCTTAGCGTTGGAGAGCAACCTACCAAGACTTTCCAATTCAACATCAGACAAAATACCAGGGCACGTTGCTGGGAAATGGAGAATCACAACAAGTGATCATACGTGTACGAACTCGCCATCAGTTTATCACAGAAACTACCCTAACAGTATATGCAGGTTTAATCAGTCGTCTTGTTTAGAACCCAAAATAACACCCAGTCAGCCCATGTCGCGGAATCCAGTGTTGGAATACTTCACATTTTCTTCGGAGAGGGTGACAAGTTTTCAAGAGCATTACTTTGATCGAGTTGTCCGGGGGAAAAGTCAAGGCCATATCCCGCAGAGACCTTGGTGCGCGAGGCACGGGTTCGTGTTCTTGAGAAAATCTCGTAACTTGGAAAACATGATCAAGAAATATGGCCTCAGTAGGACTCTTCTCGCATATGAGAATCGAACTGACACCGGTTCTGGGTCTCCATTTGATTCACCTGGTACTGAAGGCTTAGCTTGTGAGTGCTGTGGTGTTACAAGCTGTGGACAAAGTTTTCAGGACAAAGGCAGCATATCTTGGCATCCATCATTACTAACCAACCGAGATGGTATCTCGCGTCGCTGTGCAGACAGCGCATGGGGAAGACTTGACGAAGACAAAACGCTACACATGCAAAATGGGCACAGACAGTGTACCCTCTACCCGATTGCTGAATTGAACCACGACTCAGAATCTAGCGGGGTTGGTGATTTATCCTTACGCCACATACATAATCAAACAGATGTGAGCCGAGTAGCTGACACAGCTTGTAGTTGCCCGCGGAAAGTTTGCTGTGGAAGAGGAACATTTGGTAATACAAATGGTTCTATGTATGGCATCCCCGAGCAAGGAGAGGCAACTGTGGGATTCACAACTAAAGAGTTATCTCGGCTTTGCCAATGCTGTTCGAATGCAAGGAATCAAAATGGTGAGGCACGAACTAACGATGATAGTCTGTCAACACATACGGCTGATTGCAATGCTCCGAAGCGTGGGGTGGAGGAGTTGAAAGGCAAGGATGAGTTGGAAAACTATACCCCTGAAAACAAACATTCCATGCGAACATTGAACGCCACGTTTAATACTACCGTCACTTTATATAATAGCTCACAAACGTTTGAAGAAACGTCGAGAGAGGGGCAAGCAATGCTAGACCCAAAAACATTGCCGAGTTCTGTACAGACTTCTCCTTTCTTTGCCCACCCCCAGTCAACTCATTATGCAAGTTCTAGACTCAGCGTCAGTAGGAATCCTCGACACGAAAAGTCTCTACCTTCTGTTGCTATGGGAGATTATCATCAGTCAGAGTTTGGATGTCGTGGTCCCGCTCCAGGTCGTGAGAATGCCAAGAAATGCAAAAAGTCTCCACCTTCTGTTGCTATGGGAGATTATCATCAGTTTGGATGTCGTGGTCTCGCTTCAGGTCGTGAGAATGGCAAGAAATGCAAAACGTCTCTACCTTCTGTTGCTATGGGAGAGTATCACCAGTTTGGATGTCGTGGCCCCGCTCTAGGTCGTGAGAATGCCAAGAGAACGTTCTGCAGCGCGGCTCACCTGTCCTTGGCGTGTGCCAAGTATACCCCTGAAAAGACCACGGAGGAGTCACGTGATATCGACCCTGAAACTACTTCTGGCGGACGCTCGTGGAATACCCCTAGGCTCAGCATCGCTCCATGGGTGGCTATTTATGAATTTTATAAAAACAGCTACACTACTGGTGTGCTTGTCTTTTTTGTTTTGGTGCATAGCATTCAACGCCAGCACTATGCAGGCTTTATTGTACACGGGTCCCAAAACTAACGTCTAACAATTTTATAAGCTGCCACACAGAGGCAGTGCGGGTATATGATGACTTCTGTCTCAGCTGGTCACATTATACTGACACCGAACCAACCAGTAGCGGGCAAAATTGGGCATATAATTTTATGATATATCGGGGGGGGGGGGGGTAGAACCAGAGATCTCCTAACTGAGAGACAAACGCTCTACCGCCTGAGCCAACTCGCGCTTCTTCACTCTTAGTGTCATTGCACCAATGCTATTTAAGTTCCCATAATAACTCAACGTGTTCTTCTGGAGTTAAGAGAAAAACATTGGGTAAATGTAAAGTTTTACGCGTCATGTGAAAGTTAATTCTCTATAGAGGGAGGGAGAGAATTCCTTTCCCCACCCCCATACCATCTGCCCCCAGGGGAGAAACCCCCAAAAGGCCCAACACAATCTTTTAAAAGGGTATCTAAAAACCAAAATTTGAAATGACACTAAATGGCTCACTTCACAAAACTCTAAATGCACCACAAATAACTCCTGGTGCTGGACATAAATCCAACGGTTTACATTTTAACGTTCACATTCGCCGTATAGCATCCCCCAGGGGAACCTAGGAGACGTTAAACCCGGAGAGAGGGAGAGAATTCTCTCCCTCCCTCTATAGAGAATTAACTTTCACATGACGCGTAAAACTTTACATTTACCCAATGTTTTTCTCTTAACTCCAGAAGAACACGTTGAGTTATTATGGGAACTTAAATAGCATTGGTGCAATGACACTAAGAGTGAAGAAGCGCGAGTTGGCTCAGGCGGTAGAGCGTTTGTCTCTCAGTTAGGAGATCTCTGGTTCTACCCCCCCCCCCCCCCCCCCTGGAGAGTATTATTCAGGGTTGCTAAAAAGACTGAGATCTTAAATTGTAAGAAGAAGACGGGGAAAGCTTCGAAACGGAGTCCTGCTTTTGCATGATAACGCTCCTGCTCATCGAGCACGACAAGCCGTTGAGACAGCTGATCAGTGTGGCTATGAAATTCTTCCCCATCCACCATATTCACCGGATTTAGCTCCATCAGACTTCTGTCTGTTCCCAAACCTTAAGAAATCCATAAAAGGGCGCCGTTTTGAAGACATTGAAGATGCGATTTCTGCTGTAGAAGAGTGGTTTCAAGCGCAAAATGACACGTTTTACTCTCAAGGACTTTTGAAGGTCAAGGACAGGTGGCAGAAATGTGTAACTATGCAGGGTGACTATGTAGAGAAATAAATGTAAGTGTGCCAAATTTTAAGTCTCTGGGTTTATTCCTTCATTGTCATGCTAAGAACATAGTGAACACCCCTCGTAGAACAGATAGATGATAAATTAAACAAAGATTCCTACGGTGGGCCAGTGTTATTTTGGTCTTCTGTGTGAGACAGACCATTGTATTAGCAAGATGACAATATGTATTTTAAGGGTTTATTGTGAGGCGTCAAGTCGTTCTTTTTCTCAAAAGTAACTTTTTGCTTTTCGGTGAATGAATAGATTCAGGATGTGGAGAGACAAAATATCTGCTACAGAAGTTTCTATTTCTGCAAGGACCTCGTAAAATCTTCAGGAATTGTACTGGTAGGAACAATTTTTCTCATACTTTGTTTTATGACGACTAAGCCGTCTTATATTTATACTATTTTAACAAGCCTTGACAACACAATGCTTTATTTGCAACATATTTTTGGTATTCTAAGGTTCATATATTTAAGGCAGCGTTCAAAGAATAATTAATACGTTTTTCCAAAATGAGTTCTTAATAATATAAGTGCAGCTTTTGGCGCAATAGGTATGTCTGATGGATGTAGATCTGGAGCCCTATTGGGCTGACCTCTTTCTCACAAGTCACGTGATGCTCGTAAGTTGGCTAGTGAAAAAATGTAGATCTGTATTAAAATAGATCTATGCTCTAGCCTAATTAGCAGATTGTTTACACACAAAAGAAAATACAACCATCACGTGATATTGTTTACGTTGTTTTTTTTTCGAACAAGAGGTCATCCCCATTGTGAAAAAGATAGTATTATGGCGTAAAAAAAGTTTCAAGAAATGAAGAATTAATGATTAAAGTGCCATTTCAAGATCTACCCCTTTTTGGGTCACTATAGTTTTATAGGAAATGAGATTTCACCAAAAGTCATGTTCTACATGCAGAAACTTTATTGTGCAATTTTGTAGTTCCCATTTTGACATGTTTGTGCATAAAATATCACTCTAGCATTACATCTCTTATGATACGTGTACGGACAACCTCTTTTCTTTAAGGCTTGAATATTGCATAAAGACGTGGAGTTTAAGTATGCATGTCTAATTTACTAAAGATTTATACTACATGTACTCTATAAATGTGTAAGGCCAACTTACACTATAGATCAGGATTCGTTTAAAGATTGAGTATTGTCTAAAGACGTGGAATTTAGTATTCATGTATAATTTACTAAATATATATAGTACTCTGTATATGAGTAAGACCAACTTACACTATAAGTTGAGGATTAATTAAAGCAATAATTATCTAATGTAACGATTTCGCAAAGAAATTTATCGTTTATAATATTTGCCTTTGCGCCAACTTAAACTATAAGATCAGGATTAGTTAAAGCAATAATTATCTAATGTAACGATTTTGCAAAGAAATGTATCGATTACAATTTCTGCCTTTCCCTTCGGTATAGCTCAGCTCCATTTTCTGCGAATACAAGAATTGAAATAGAGAAAAAAAAGAGAAAAAAAACAATAATAACAATCATCATTTTCTTTTTTTTTCATCTCCGCTGATGACTTTACCACGATAGAGATACCTGATAAAGATCGTCTTCCTTAGCTTTGTCGTCAGCAGTTCTATCGCTTGTGTAGGTTGGACCTGTATGAACACGTATTATCACAGGTATTATGCAAAATTAATAATTATACTAAAAGTTGTGTTAAGTTAGTTTTTTTCAGAGTGATCTTAATTTCAGTGGAACTACAATGTAAAGTTGTCTTGTCTTCATTTTTATGTTAATGTCATCTGTTCTCTTAATAATTATGAATTGAAGCTTTGAACCTGTATGATCACATATTACCACAGGTAGCAATATGCAAAATTAATATACTAATGATTGTGTTAAGTTAGTTTTTTCAGAGTCATCTTAATTTCACTGGCACTGCAATGTAAAGTTGTCTTGTCTTCATCTGTTTGTTAATGCCATATGTTATTATTAAGTGAAGTTTTGAACCTGTATGAACAAATATTACCACAGGTAGCAATATGCAAAATTAATGTTTTAATGGTTGTGTTAAGTTAGTTTAAGTTCACTGGCACTACTGCAATGTAAAGTTGCCTTGCCTTCATTTGTATGTTGATGCCATCTGTTCTCATAATAATCATGAATTGAAGTTTTGAACCTGTATGAACACGTATTATCACAGGTAGCAATATGCAAAATTAATATACTAATGATTGTGCTAAAGTTAGTTTTTTCAGAGTCATCTTAATTTCACTGGCACTACAAAGTAAAGTTGTCTTGTCTTCAATTGTATGTTAATACCATTATTCTGTTCTCATAATTATTATGAATCGAAGTTTTGAACACAAAGATGTAACGAGTTATAATATAGTTACGGGAGATGATGGGAGAGAGTAAGAGCAGAGAGAGAGAGAGAGAGAGAGAGAGAGAGAGAGAGAGGAAGAGAGATAGGGAGCACGATGGAAATATAAATTGCTGCAATATAAATTATAAAATTGCTCCATCTTTCTCTCTCTCTCTCTCTCTCTCTCTCTCTCTCTCTCTCTCTCTCTCTCTCTCTCTCTCTCTCTCTCTCTCTCTCTCTCTCTCTCTCTCTTTCTCTCTCTTTTCTCTCTTTCCCTCTCTTTCTCTCTCTTCCCCTCTCTCTCCCTCCCTCTTTCTCTCCCCTATCTCTACCTCTCTCACCCTCACTCTCCCTATCTCCCTCTTTCCCTCTCTCCTCTCTTGCCTTAGCCTCTTGCTCTCATTTTTCCCTCCAACACACTTATGCACATCCCCTCCCTTGGTGTCTACTCTCTTCCTCTCCAGTCTGGAACAGGCCATCAACTGGTTCTTCCTGGTTGTGGGAGCTTTGTTTCTCGACGTGTTTGTACTGGAGACGACCTGCATGTTTCTTTGTGCTGTGCTCAGTGCCCACATCTGGAGCAAACCGGCTTTATCTCTCTTTCTCTCTCTTTCCTCTCTACCTCTCTCTCCCTCCCTCTCTCTCTTTCTCTTTCTCTTTCCCTCTCTATCCTCTCTCCCTCTCTCTCCTATCTCTCTCACCGTCTCTCGCCCTCTCTCTCCTCTCTTTTTCTCTCTCCCTCTTTCCTTCTCCCTCTCTCTCTTCCTCCCTCTTTCTCTCGCCATCTCTCCCCCTCTCTCTTTCTCTTTCACTCTCTCTCCTCTTTCACTCTATCTCCTCTTTCCCTCTTTCTCCTCTCTCTCCCTCTCTCTTTCTCTTTCTCTTTCTCTCTCTCCCTCCCTCTTTCTCTTTCCCTCCCTCCCTCTCTCTCCCTCTTTCTCCCCCTCTCTCTCCCTCCCTCTTTCTCTCCCCCTCTCTTCTCTCTCTCCCTCTCTCTCTTTTTCACTCTCCTTTCTTGCCTAAGCATCTTACTCTCATTTTTCCCCTCCAACACTGTTTTGCGCCCTCCCTTGGTGTTTAAGCTTACTCTCTTCCTCTCCAGTCTCGAACAGGCCTCTCTCTCTCTTTCTCTCTCTCCATTTATCTTTCTCTTTCTCTTTCATTCTCTCTCATCTTTCCCTCTCTCTCCCTTCCTCTTTCTCTCCCGCTCTCTCTTTCTCTGCCCATCTCTCCTTCTCTCTCCCTCCCTCTTTCTCTACCCCCTCTCTCTCCCTCTCTCTTTCCCTCTCTCCCTCACCCTATCTCCCCTTTCCCTCTCTCCTTTCTTGCCTTAGCATCTTCCTCTCATTTTTTCCCTCCAACACTGTTTTGGCCCTCCCCTCGGTGCTTACTCTCTTCCTCTCCAGTCTCGAACAGGCCATCAACTGGTTCTTCCTGGTTGTGGGAGCTTTGTTTCTCGACGTGTTTGTACTGGAGACGACCTGCATGTTACTTTGTGCTGTGCTCAGTGCCCACATCTGGAGCTCTATCTCGCTCTCCTCATCTCGCTTTCTCTCTCCCCCTCTCCCCCCGTCTCTCCCTCTTTCTCTCCTTCTCCCTCTTTCTCTCCCTCTCTCTTACCCTCTTTCTCTCTTCCTCCTCTCTCTCCCTCCCTCTTTCTCCCCTCTCTCTCCCTCCCTCTTTCTCTCCCC
>RQTK01000755.1:0-14736 GCA_003991915.1 Elysia chlorotica
ACATGTTTTCATAATGAAGTCTCTTCTTCTTTTTTCCTTATAGTAACTGCTGTGTTCTTAAATTTAGTGATATTATCTCGTGTTACCTCCCTTCATACTGAAATTTAGTCCTCTATTTTTTCCCGATATCTTGACCTGCCATGCCCTCTCACCTCTCAATGAGGTCATACAATGTATCGGTCAGCGTTGGAGAAGTTGCTTACGCTAACGAGTGACGTCAGATTGCATCAGTGAGTGGGCGGGGCTAGTGAGTCAAGCGAGCCTCGACTGAAGTCCCCCACCCCCATGTTCCTTTCCCCACCCTCTCCCTCTTTCCCCTGACCGGCCGCTCTCAACATGGCCATTGAAAACAACTGCTGTCAAGATGACGCAACATGACGTGAGGAAAACGTCACGGTTGTTGCGTGAAGAGAGACTGGGGGAGAGCCTTGCCTTGCTTTGCCTCTGTTTGGTCCGATTTAATGTGTGTAGTTTTCCCCTCCCCCTTCTCTTCTCTTGTGTGCTCGAGTAGACCTAGGCCTTGTAGAACTTTATTGCTTGGCTAGGCATCACTAGGGATGCCTAATGAAGCGGTAAACGGATTACCGCAATCTCCATCCAAGGAGACCAGCGTGACGGTTTTTCTATTCTCCTTAGCTACCCAGTCTTTTATTCCCCCTTTTCTCGGCTTCTACGCCCATTTATTCTTCTTTTTTTTCTGTTTGTGTTCGATCTTTTGGAGCATGAGAACAACTTTTGAACTAGGCGTTACGGAGGGTGGCTGTAAATCTCTAAAACTCGGAATACATTTAACTCAAAAAACTGAACATTCGATTTACTCGCTATTGTATCGGTTCCTGAAGAAGATGAAAATGTTATAGAAATATGATTTAAAGAAAACCTCATCTCAAAACTTTTTTTTTTTTTTACTTTCTAATATTTCAAGAGCGAATAGTTTAGCTCACTAACTAGCAATTTAATGTGATTAATTTCTCCCAAGTCTTTTAAGATGTTTCACCCATAGAAATAATTGCAACCCTCAGCAACAATTTTAACTACAGTCTTAAGGCTTTAAAGCCTATGATTCTTGCAAGCCCCACCTATGAGTAATATAATTATCATCAATAAGACATTGAAATTACAACAAGGGGTCGTAAGTACAACGTACACCTTGTCGCAAGCCTTCTTATTCCTATACCTTAAGACGAGTCGTAAGCGTGCCATACCGTTGCACTTACTGCACAAGGCGGAGACTTTAACGTCCAGTACCCACGAAATTATCCATGTAAGATTGATTGATTATCTAGAACTATAGTACATGGTTGTATATATCCTACATGATGTTAAGAGGCGCGGTCGGTAACAGTTCCATGGACGATGTACCAGAGAAATGGCAAGACTGTTCTAATGACTTCGATTACCTAAGGTGCCATCAAATTTTAAGCATCCATCCAGGCCAGGTTCCTCGTGTTGGACAGATGCAATCGCAAGCTTTATGTAGTGTCCACAATGTTCTATTAATAGCCTCTTTGATAGTGCCTAATAGCAAAACGTCCTTGAAACATACTCTTTGTCTCTGTTTGTCTATCTGTCTGTCTCTCTCTCTCTCTCTCTGTCTCTGTCTCTGTCTGTGTCTGTCTGTCTGTCTGTCTGTCTGTCTCTCTCTCTCTCTCTCTCTCTCTCTCTCTCTCTCTCTCTATATCTATCTATCTATCTATCTATCTATCTATCTATCTATCTATCTATCTATCTATCTATCTATCTATCTATCTATCTATCTATCTATTATATATATCCAGAAATGTAGCTGACCCTTCAGTCAATGCCTTCGATTAGAAAACAAAAGTACATGTAGATCTAGATCTAAATCTAGGTCTAAATCACATAATCTTTACTTGAACGTACATGCACTTGATAAGCCACTGCGATGGATTTGCTTGCCAATTCGAATTAAAAGTGCATAGATCCACAAGGTGCAATTTGGCAAGGTTCGAGAACGTACTTATAGTTATAGATCTATATCGAGGCTTTCCTCGATCTAGATCTAAGACTAAGAGAAGATGAAAAAAGAAAGAGAAGGCGAAAGCATAGGGGTGGGCAAACTAAAAAGGAAGCCGGTAGAGAGAGAGAGAGAGAGAGAGAGAGAGAGAGAGAGAGAGGGGGGGGGAGTCAGGGATGAGGTGTGTTTGTGCTTTCATCGGATCAATGCCTCTGAAGCACCACTGATGTAATCAGAGCTTTTCAGTGCTACGCTAGGCCTATGTTATTCAGGCAGACACTGAAAGATGCTGAGATGCCGAAACGCCCATGCTGTAAACAGTGAGGCCGTTGTAAACCCATAAAATCCACTTGGTTATGGACGTTGCCGTAACCACGCACCACGAGCTTCTCAGCTCACTGCTTTCTGCGGGAATAGAATACAAGTCGTGCTGTGCTGTAGTAGTTGTGTATGTACAATGATAATACATGTACTAGTACTACTACTAGTACTGCTACCCAGTACATGCACAGTACCCACGATTCTGTGACACAGGCACCGATGTAAACACGCTGGAAGGTCTGCAGCTTTGTATTACGTTTAAAAAAAAGGCCTTGGGGTAAAATATATGATGGCAGGACAAAAATAAAGTCAATTTGAATTCATAGGACACAGAGATAGAGAATGAAAGTGGGGGAGGAAGTGAGAGAGAGAGAGAGAGGGGGGGGCGGGCTTATTTTATACTGAATAGGAGAGAGAGAGAGAGAGAGAGAGGTGTATTTTACAACCCTTACTTAATATATCATTTGAAAATATATGCATGTATACATTTATATACTGCCAAACGTGCAAGATTAAAAATATTTTAACAGATCATATTCAGTGGTAAGACTTTTTTTTTCTTATCGAGGAGAACATTTCAGAATAAATTATACTGCTCCTACAAAAAATATAGAGAAATGAGAATCATACAATTGCTGTGTTCAAAATCTTTCAATGGAACCAGCGTCGCTCCTCAAAACATGACACTCAACAAGAAAAAATAATTCTCCCCCACCCAACTGAGTAGCCACCCACCCATCCCAAGACTTCCTTTTTTCATTTTGGAAAGCAGAATGGCGAGATCGAGAGTTGTAGGCCTAGTTGTACGCACGTTCGGGGTCCTCGTGACCTTGCACCATTTTTCGGCTGGGATCATCGTCGCCTAAGTTTTACAAAGCAGTTAATGCATCACTGTGTACGCGGCAAGGTTATGTTGTGACCAGAACAGCCAATCCTAGCTCGGGAAGGGAGGCTAGCGGCGCGGGAATGGCGTGACTGATGTGCTCGGTACCATAAGCCCCGCCCACTTTCCACCATTTATATTCCTTTTGGCGGGCTTGGAGAAGTTAGAGCGGTGGATGCAACGGAGGGAAATCACATCAGCGTACACTCTCACACCTCACCGTTAACTATTATGGATAAACGATTCGGATTGTACATAGACCTAATGCGGTCAACTCAGGCCGACGCTGGAGAAACTATAGCTCAGGTACGCAAGCCGCGTGGTGTGCTAGACTTACTTGTTCATTATTTTTCATTTGGATATTGTTAATTCCAGTGTTCTTGGATAACAATTTTTCAGTCCTGGATTATTTCCTGGTTTATTATCCGCAACTGTCTGGTTTGTTGATAATTTAATTAGATCTATTGCAATCACATAATTTCTTGGCTAGGCTAAACATTTAGCAAGTGAATTAAGAACTGTAAGATCCATAAGCACCGTTTACCGTAGATCTCAAATCGAAATAAATTGTCTCTAGATCTATGTAAGATTTTTTTTTATTTTAATTTATATTAAAATCTCGCTTCCTGAAATTAGGCCTCTTTTAACCCACAAAGGAAAAAAGATAGAAAATATCGGCTCGACATTTCGGTACATATTATTATTAATTTTTTTTTCTTAATCTTTAACATGTTCACATTGTGTTTTGGAGGACTAGATCTAGATCTAGTATAAATTTTACTCTACCTTCCTCTAGATCTAGATCCAGGTCTAGATTCTAGGAAGATCTACCGAATTTTAGATATAATTTTAATATCTAGATATTTATATCTAAGTCTGCCTAATAAATTTGGATAATTAGTTTCTCTATCCGTTCAGGGCTCTAGGCCGTGGAGTTAGACTCGGATATATAGCCTAGAGCTAGATCCATGTTTGCATTTTGTTTTTTTGTTGTTTTTTTTTAAACGGCATGGTTGCTCAGGGCTAAGCATTGGAATAACCACGCAATCGGTAACTATCAAACTGGACCTTAGGCATCCTAATCTTGGGTTTGGAATCTAAATATAAACTTAAAAGGGTATCTAAATGATTCTAGATTTTAATCTGGATATTCTAAGCGAAAATCTAGCATTTTTATTTTTTATATTTTTTTAGATGCTAGAATCTAGTTATAAGCTTAACATTTCTTCAACATGAGCCGTTGCAGCCGGCAACTCGGTTAAATCGAATTTTTTTTTCTTCCTTCATGCGCTCATCGAAACATTCATGGTTAGATCTATTTCTAGGTTCTCTAGAAATGTTGATTCCGATGAAATTGTTAATCGCTAGAACACTTAGGGTCTACCAAAGTAGACCTAGCCTGTCATTTCGGAAGGTTAATTTTTTTTTTTTCCTCCTTCAAAGTTTATTCTTTAGTCTACAAGTAATAAAACTGACCAATTATTTCATTTTCTGAAAACTTTAATTTGACTGATTAGAATGACTTTGCGTGAACTGCATCTTAAATCTAAAATCTAAATTCTAGATCTAGAACTAAATTGTTTATAGGCTTTAAGTTAGGGGGATCAAAGGTTACGAGTTTTGTTTGTTTTTATTTTATTATTATTATTTTTTTAATGGCGAAGGACTGAGGGGTCAACTTTGAACTTAAACCGTCTAGATCTAGATTCTCTAGATTCCTATGACATTCTAGATCTAGATTAGATTATGCATTTGTTTGTTGTTGCTTTTTTTTTTTTTTTATAATTAGGTATGAAGCATACGGTAGCCTATTCCGGTAGTGTTTTTCAACCACCGTCACATTTCACTACAAATTTATCATTGTCATGCGTCAATTTAAATGTTAAATCCATATTAATTCAGTGGTTTAGAATAAATTGTCTTGTGAATTCAAAACGATGAATCTTGATCTAAACCGAATTTCTAGATGTAGGTGGGCCTAGAATCCGCAACTCCTCTTTAGAATGTGGAGACCGGAAAATATCTGGAAGTCCGGATCTTTTTTTTATTTGTTATATAGCCTAGATCTATATAGATCTAGATTCTAGATCAAATTATGTGTGACGCGATATAGAAGCTTTTGAAAATGTTGTCTTATGATTTAAAAATCATCTTAGACTTAAGTCGTGTTTCTGTTTCATTAGATCTAGATTTAAGTTGTGATAGATTTTGTCTGGTTCGAGCGCAGTAGAATTCGTTTTCATTACGTTATCAGTTTTAATGCTTGTCATATGTTGGGGCTTTGTTTTAGTTATTGTTGCAGATCTTCTTAGTTCGGAAAAGTTGGAATTAAAATAGGCCACTCGTTGTCTTTCGCTGACCGAATAGGCTCAATTAAAATGGCGTGTTGTTCGTGTCGACTTAGGCATGAAATTCAAAATTGACATTATTGTTCAAGCGCTTTTATTCCTCCAAGGCTAACCTAGATTTAGATATTTTTTGTTGTTGTTATTTTTTTATGTGTGTTTGATTTGAAATTATTTTTGTCTGTCAATTTGTTGTTTTTTCTTTTAGTGGTTTGTCATTAATGTGTTGCGTGTTTTATTAATCGAGAATACGAGTTATAGCGAGAATTTTTTTCCTCCTGCTACTTTCAGGGTTTGCTCATGCATTCGAATGAATGCTTCCGAAGCTTGATTCGGACTCGGGCATAAATATGCTAGACTTCAAAATAATAATGACGTTATTTGAAATTTCAAATCCCTGAAAAGGCCTATGTTGCACTTTTTTCCGAATCGGCTCTCCTATTCGGAAAAGATTTAATGCCTTTTGCGGAGCCGCGGGCTAAAAGACGTCGCGTACCCCTTCACTCCCTCTCTCTCCCCTCTTTTTCTGCTCGCGAAGTTTTTTTCAGGCCTTTGCCAACCAGCTCTGCCTTACAAACTTGCTCGGTCGTAGGCTAGGCTAGCGATCTTGCATGTCAAGGACGAAGCGGGCTGGCGTTTTGTTATGGTAAAATAGGCCTACCCGTCCGCGCTAGGTAGACCCATCCTTCCCCGTCCACAAACCAGCTCAGGCCGATCAACACTGTTGCAGCGTGGATTTTTATTAGTTTTATTTTTTTTTCCTTGGTGTTTTTATTTTTTAATCTAGGCCTATCTGTTGGGTTTAAGCGCGTCAGGCCAACCGACATTGTCAATCCCGTAAGCCTAGAAATACACAGTAAATAATATCGTGAATCTTACCGGTTTTTTTTTCTTGTTTTTTTTTCTTTAATCGACTGTAGGCCCCTTGTGGCAAATCGGCACCCAGAAAGCCTGACGTTTTTGTTTTGTTTTTTTTACACGCACTGGTTGTTTTTTTTTCCCGAATGTTTTGACCCATCTCGGGCGCTTTTATCGTGGTGTATTTCTTTTGTCACGCTTTTCTCGTTATGAATTAGACTAGATACTAGATTCCTTTATTTTTCGGTAGGAATGCAAATAATTTTATAATATGCAAACAAGATCCATTACTGGCACTTTCAGCAGCGGGTCGACAAGATTATCTTACATAAATATAATCTGGGCATGTACTGTATCGACGGGTCGCGATTTATTTCATGGTGTTGACCGATGTTGGTGTTTTGTTTGTTTTAATTTATACGGGTAAATGTGATCTTGAGCCCGCTTGTGTGAACAAATTTTCTATAGATATGTAGGCTACATTTAAGCTTTGGTTGTTTCCTCATTTTACCTTCAATGCTTTTTTTTTCTTCTTGATAATAGTAATTGACGCGGTAATATGAAATTTGTTTAGTGTTCACGTTATGTTGTCATTGTCAGTACTCGATTCACTTTCCTATCAATAATTTAAATTTTAACCCTTTTCCCATTTTTTTTTTCTTTTTTGCAGAGGTCCAAACGGTCTGCTGGGTTCGGTCCAGCCATTGGGCCGCCTCCAGAACGTCGGAGCACCATTAGCAGTATGCAAGGCGGCTATAATTGTTTTAATAACACGTGTGCTAATAATAATAGTAACTGTAGCAGAATGCGGAATTTATCTGGCGGTAGCGTCGGCAGCACGACAAGCGGAAGTTCATCAGGCAGTTGTTCGAATTTAGTAGACAATCAGTTTTCCAGCAATAATTTTTCTCACCTTACTTTTGATCCCGCGTTCACTAATAACTCTCGTACAAATAACAACACATCAATGAACAATAGTAATTCTAGTATTACGTCGTCGTCTCGTCTCTTCTCAACATCTTCATCTTCACCTAACTCGTCCCATCGTAACAGTCGCCAGGAGCGCAGTGGTAGTTTCTTGAGTGATAACATCGGCAGCAGTAACAGTACTTCCTCATCATGCGAGCGCCATGGGTCGACCTCGTCTGCTTCGTCTCAGCAGCAGCAGCAGCAACAGTCGCAGCGCTCAGTGAACTCTAGTAGGTACAAAACCGAGCTGTGTCGCCCGTTTGAGGAGAGCGGGTCTTGCAAGTACGGCGACAAGTGCCAGTTTGCGCACGGCATGCACGAACTACGCAACCTGTCCAGGCACCCCAAGTACAAAACGGAGCTGTGCCGGACCTTCCACACGATCGGCTACTGCCCCTACGGCCCGCGCTGCCACTTCATTCACGAGGAGGAGCCTGGCAGCGGGGGCGGTAAGAACCTGCCTCCGGAGGCGGGCGGCCTGCCGTCGCCCAAGCTTGCCGGGAGCGTGCAATCATCGTCCAGCGGCAGCAGCAGCCCGTCCTTGAGCCCATCTGGGTGCTCCTCCGAGGGCGTCAACTACAACGTGTTCTGCTACCACCAGTCGGAGCAGAGGCAGCAGCAAGCTCAGGACAACAGGCAGCTCAACAACACTCTTCCCGCCAACGGAAACTTCAACAGCAGCAGCAGCGGAAGCACCTTCGCGCTTGACAAGCAGTTCAGCATGATGAACCTGAACCGCACCCGGAGCCAGGAGGAGCGGGACATTTTCAGCCATATCACGCTCTTCAGCGAAGAGGAGTTGCTGGATAACGCATGCAGCCCTCCCCCCATGAGCGCAGCTCGTCCATCCCCCTTCCCAGAGAGCCACCAGCACTTGGACAACTTCCCGTCCTTCGCTGAGAGCTCCTACTTTCGCGGGAACGACGACTTTCTCTCCTGCATCTTGGGATCCCTGAACGGACAGAACATGGAGAACCACCATTCCCTGACCGGTTCGTCCACTGACGGCAGTAGCAGCGCCAGTGACAGTGGCAGCAGTGGCGGCAGCGACTGTGGGGGCAGCACCGAAAACCTCAACAGCTCTGCGTTCTCAGATTGGCGCACTCCAGTAGCCATTGGTCAGTATTAATGAAATGGGGCTTATAAATAAAATTATTTTTTATTCATTATATACATGTATTGCTTTGTTCTTGGATCATCAGTTAAGTTATAATACTTTCATTGGCTTGTTTTTGTTTCATTTTAATGGGTTTGTAATGTTTGTAACCTGTGCCAAGAAAATTGGGTTCCAGAGTTTACTAAAGGCAGCTGAGAATTTCTTTGTATTGTGGAGGGAGGAGGGGGTGTCAAAAAAGCAAATAACTAGAGTATTAAGGATAATGAGGATCTATTTTTGTGACACTTAAGTGTAAGTCTAAATGGCTGTGGCAGAGGTCAAAGCAAATAATTAATATAAAAGATGACACTGTATAAATTGAGCAGTGAGATGCTTGGGCTGTGTATACAAGATTAAAAGATGTAGTTCAGTTGTGAACAAAATGAGTATGTGTGGTGTAAATAATGAGAATGAAAGTTTCATTTGACTGGCGAATTTGCTTGTTTGATGACCATGCGACTTTTAATTCTTAACGGTTGGTAAAGTTCTAACAATTGTGCTGTGAAAATTTACTGGCATATTTGTGATTCTAAAGCTGTTCCAACTACAACGATTTTTTTTTTTTTTTAATCCTGTTAGAAAATTTCAATGTATGAAAAGATAATCAATATTGACTCAGCAGGTTGAAAAACTTTGTTAAATTCCCTATTGCAATATGTTTTATTATTGAAATCTTCACTGTGGACTCCCTTCACCAATGCACACAGAAGTTTGCACTGTAATGTTAGATCTGATTGCATGAACGTGTGATTTTATATATAAACTAAATCAATGGCATTTATGTAACCTGTAATATAGACTCCACTCCAGTGTTCATACAATTCTAATGAATATGAATTTTTTTTTTCTCATGTGCTTTGTGTCATAAGTCATTTTAAATACCGGTATTTTTTTTACATTGTTAGACTTTCTTTTCCTTTTTTTTTTTACACTCACAAGAGTTGCCAATGTATTACTTCAGATCAGGGACCTACACTTAGTCTTTCTAAATTAGTTCATCAAACCTTTTCCCCCTCTTTTCTTCACAAACAGCTTTTGTGATGTTCAAAAGAAATATCTTTGTTTATTTTGATTATATTCTTTACCTACCAAATTAGGTTGGTTTTTGTGCTTTTTATGCCTTTTTTTTTTTTTTAATTGCATCAGAAGGTTCCTTTAAGTAAAAATTGATAGCATTTTCAAATTTGTGTGTTTGTTTATGTTTACCATTCTTTGTATCACTATTGATTTTAAACATGTTTGATGTCATTTTATTTATTGTGTAATGAAATACCCTTGGTGCTTTCATTGTCTGATTTAACATGATAATGAATACATACATTCTTGAAATCATCTTGATGGGTTATACATGACGAAATGGACCAACGCTTTTTTTTTTTTTTCCTTCGTAAACACCAGATTCTTTGTCTCTTAGTTGAGGTTGGGGAGGTGGTTATCGGGTGCAAGCAAAATCTTTTGTTGTTGCATTTTGTGAAGAATTTGGAGCCATGATGATGTTCCTGTGCAAATTTCCTGTTGCAGTTATTGACCATGATATAGCAAGCTATTCCACTATATATTTTTTTTAGGTGTGTTGTATTATCAATGCATTATATCTCACTTATTCTCAGTATTGTGTTCTCTTTCTTTTTAATCTTATTTCTGTGCATATTATTTTCTTTGGCTTTGAAAGAGTAGTGAAATAGTTGTTTCATTTCTATTTGTGCCTTTGTAACAGATGCCTTAAGTTTTGATTTTTTTTTTTTTTTTTTGGTTTTGTTTTTTTTTCGGTTTTTTTATTAAATCCTGGTTTAAAACAAACAAAAGAAAAACCTATTCCGTTCATTTTGAGATGAGGAAAACAAATCTGTCCCTGAGTATGTCATGCCTTTTTCCCCTCTTCCTGAAGTTCAGGACTTTTGGTATTATTTTACTTCTGGAGTCTCACAATGCTGTACATTTTTCATGTAACTTTTAATTTATTAATTTTCTTAAGTTATTATATTCAGTTTCAGTGATGTATATCTTAGTTTCTGCTGTGAAGCAATGGTAAAGAAGTACTTTACTTTCGTTACGTTCAAAATTTTGTTATAATTTAAATTAATTTATTCAGTAATTCTTATTATCCTCATGGACAATTCATCAGTGATAAACAGTGATCAATGCAGAGCCTGCTTACAGATTTCTTTTTTTTTTCTTTTTTTCCTGTGCTTGTTTTGTATTTGTTACTTTCTATGGTTTATTCTGTGGTTCTTTTTTTTTTATAGAAGTCACCCTTTGTGTTCCCTTTCTACAGAAATCAAACTGTGGTTTATTTTGGCTCACTTTTTTTCCCTACCTGCTTCAGTACATATGTCCCAAAAATATGGGGAAAAAAAGAGAAAAAAAAACAAAACACTGAAGACATGTACATTTGAGCTTAATTATAGATGCCAGCAGCTAATTAATTTCTGAACTCAATTCTCTGAGGTTTTTGCAAGTTGTACCTTTTAAATTAAGGGTATACATCCATTTCCTTGTCAGGGTGTAGCCCAAGAAGTTAAAACTTTTTCTCCTTCTACTCGTCAAGAATTGGTTGAATATTCAATGTTATCTCTTTTAGATATTTTCACATCCGGCCTTAATGAGCAAAAATGTTCTGTTCATTTTGCACTTGGCAGCTATGTCTGTTGAACAGAGCAGTATGACCATATAGTATAATTATGCAAGTCAAGGCTGTCTTGCTTTAGTTAAAAACCTACAGCAGGTGTGAAATATAATTAACCAATAAAAAAATGTACGTTAGTACCAAGTGAAATGTACTCCCTAAAAATAAGATAAATGTAGCACACACAAAATTATTATCCAGTTAACTGGTATTTTTGTCATTGTGTGGTACATCAGTGAATTATTTACATTTACTGCTTCAGTTATATTATTAACACTCAGAGAAAGGGCATGGCCCATTGAAGTAGCTTATCCAACTTATTGTAGAATTCAGTTCCGCTAATATGTTTTGTCACTTATCGCAAATTTAAATAAATTTCCATCCATCCATTCTTTTCCTTTTTCCTGTCATATCCTCCAAATGCAGCTACATGTATCATAAATGTATTGGATTTTTGTATTTCACAGCGTTATACGCACAACTTTTTTTTTTTTTTTTTTTTAATTAAGTGTACGAGGTTCATTATGTTCCTATTACCTCATTGATAAATATGCATATTTCACCTAATTTATCTTTGAATTTGGGCATTGGCCTGGATATTGATTTAGGCAGCTTTTGCTAGTTTTGATATCTGAAATGGTGTCACATGGGTCTGAAGTGCTATTACAAAATCATTGCATATGATTAATATGGGTCTGAAGACGGTGACTGGCGAGTGTTCGTTTTCAACAGTAGATGCTGGATAGATGGACCATGTACTCTAATAAATATAAAATGATGTTATATTTTTTTTTTATTTTTTTTTCGTAATGATTAACCAAGCTTGAGATGTCACCAAATGAGGGGAGAAAAAGAAGTTATGGTTCCCGCCTGGCTGGCTAAGCTTTTTTTTTTTTTTTTCCACTTGTAAAAATGATCATATACATATAATTATTTAACGAAACAAGTCTTTTGATTTTACTTGAGATTTTAAGTGAACAGTGGTCTTTGTTGCACATTTTTAGTTTCACTTCTGTTGTTCCTACATTATATTTTTGTTCATTAAGCACCTTTGTCAAAATAGACGATTGGTGTCCTTACAATTAATATATATTTTTTTTTAGATATCAATTTTACCCTGGACTAGGGATGCTGTCATTTCCTTGAACTTTAGTTTTATTATTCTTTGGGGTTTGAGGTCTTTAAAGCGAAAGGGCACTTTTTATTACTTTAGGGACTTCATTTTTTCTTTTTTTTAATTTTCAATTGGAATTTTTTTTTTTTTGGTAGGTATACCTTTGATCAAAAAATGTCAGATCTTTAGGTAGGTTTTGTTTCTTTTATTTTCTAAATTTGGCTTAAGAACTTGAGATTTTAGAAAGATACTTGGCAGTCATCCTTTGCCCTACTTGATTGACTTAATTGTGATTCAAAGTCTGTACATCAAGAGAGCTGTCTTGTGGAGCCCCTTATGTTGCATGTTGAGAAGAGAAGCTGTGTACGCTGAAAAGCTGTGCTGTGCAAGTGTGTTGAACATGGACGCAAGTTTTGCAATGTGTGATTTTTTTAATAATGCAGTGTCCCAGCTGAAGATGGCTTCTTCATGCATGGAATGTTACAAACATACTAGTATTACTATTACATGTACTGTACTGTACTTGGACAGTTATGGGTAGCACACACAAAAAAAATGTACATTGTATAAAAGATGTCTTTGAAAATTCTATTCCTCTATCTGATCTGATTTGGTGTGAATTTTTTTTTTTTTTTTTGTAAACTGCGTGTTATGTTATATTACCACATGTATGTATGTATCTGCATATATGTATAGATGTTTTTTGATGATATGTTACGTTAAACTTTTGTCCAAAAATGTTTGCTACCAATAATTGTCCTCAGTTCAAGGGGTCCTAGACATGTCTTTCTTCTTGTGCGGCCTCGTCCGCTTGTGTGCTGTACTCTTTTGTACAATACCAAATACATACTTCATTTGAAGTTTTTATGAAAACATAAATCACGACTTCCTGTATTTACTTTATGTTTTGTTCTGTCTTCAGTGTTGATTTTGGTAGTTAATAATGGCATAAGCAGCAAATAATTATAACAACACACACACTCATGAAAAAAACTAATATTTATTAGTACATAGGTGCCAAAATAAAACTTTAATTGACCTAGTGATTTCATAAAGACTTAGCATGTAATGTGCATCAAAATTTGCATGTAGTACAATCATGTATAGCTTAAATACAAAAAAAATCAATTTACTGTCCTGAGGATTTGAACCAGTCCAAGAATACCAGCTTTAAACAATCAAATTGCCCATTGTAGACTCTTTGAGTTGTACTATTTTTCCAAGCCACTGGAGAAAAAACATAAAAATGTATTTCAATAGTCAATGTTATTGTTAACCAAATAGAGTTAGCAAAAAGAACTAAAAATAAGATAGTAAAATAAAAAGACTCAAAATTTAATATTTAATGCATGAATTGCTCTTAGGTAGGTATTGAAGATATACATACGTAATTTAATATCCACTTCTACATAAAATTGAAAGTGATTGAAAATATTACTAATTAATCTGATTCAACATAGGGTCACTCAATGATAGTGTTTAATCCTGCCTGTGTAATGAAAATGCAATTTATCAAAACGCCTTTATCATGACTGTCAAAGTCTATAAGAAAACGTGCCAATTCAATTTGCACAAATTTGTTGTTTATTTACAATGATATATAATTTGCACACGGTATTGCCAAATTTTCTGATTGTAAAAACCAAACTAATTTAGTTCAATCGTACAAAGTAACGTATTATGAAACGAAATATAGATTATTATTAGTGTTATAAATTTTACTCGTCAAAGTATGGATCAGCATACTAACACAACTACTCCCCAAGCAAGTTGACACATGGATAAGTAAGAATTAAAGGTCTAGCAAGTAGCAGAATGTTATCATTGATGCACTGCAGAATTATACTAAATTTTGTAATCAGTAAGAAAAGGTTTTTAAAAAACTACTCAGTTTTAATAGATCTTAAAATAATCCAAATACTAAATTTATAAAATAAAGTCTTATATAATAGAGCAAGAAGTGTCTAAAATGTGTTGCGAATCATAAACAATTACAATGTACCAAAATTAAATTATTTTACACTTACAAGGCTTATCCAAGACTATAAAAGCATTGCCCTATTAAGTTTGCCCGAGTCCCAGATGCGAAAGACTTGGGTAAAAAAAAGATATCCATTATTCGCTATACAGTGCAAAAAAATGGTTGAATTCCATTTTAATTATCTGGACTAAAACACGGAGTAGGGGCCATATTCTAGTTTAATAAATGAGTCGGATCAATTTATACTACATGTAGTTACAGTATAGTTAGTAACTGGAGTGTGAAATAGAGTTTTTACAGGGATGGATTTTGCGTATGTGGGTCGGGATAATGAGACATTTATTAGCTTCCTGTTATGCCACCATAGTACAATACTACAATGCATATTAATTGTGTACATAATATTATTATTTAAAAACCAAAACAAAACGGTCCGCGAGTTTCATACCGCCCGCATTTCTGTAAAGAAATAGATTGGGCATGCATGACGCTTGCTTTTCGTAAA
>RQTK01000755.1:23369-38888 GCA_003991915.1 Elysia chlorotica
AAAGAGAAAGAAAAAGCGGTAAGAGGTGAGAGAGAGAGAGAGAGAGAGAGAGAGAGAATACGAGTTTGTTTTTACGGCACGTCAGCACAGAAACGGCTAAACTGGAGGGGGGAAAAAAAAAAGAGAGAGAGAAAGAGAGAGAGAGAGAGAGAGAGAGAGAGAGAGAGAGAGTGGAATATGGCAAGGAAAGGGGGAGGGTGTCTTTGTATTTAAAAAAAAAGTGACAGTGATGTTTGCTTGAGCCTATAGATAGATAGATAGATAGATAGATAGATAGATAGATAGATAGATAGATAGATAGATAGATAGATGGATGGATAAAATAGATAGAAAGGTAGATTTTCATATTGAAAAGGTTGACTACAAAAAAAAAACAAATATAACAAAACCCGTAATAAATAGTAAATAGGTTGAAAGAGGGATTCTTGCTATCTTGAATGAGAATTGATTTACGTTCAGGGCAGAAAGTGAAGTGGGAAAGACAATAAACAACAGAGGACAGTGGAGAGAGAGGAGAGAGAGAGAGAGAGAGAGAGAGAGAGGGAGAAAGAGAGAGAGGGAGAGACAAAGAGTGGGTGAGAGATACACAGAAATAGATAGATAAGTAAATAGTTAGATGGATGGATAAGAGAGACAGAGAGATACACATACACACAGGGAGAGACAGACAAAGACAGAGACACACGAGACATAGAGACAGAAACAGGGAGACAGAGAGACATAGATAGAGAGAATATGTATCGAAGCGTTTGGAAAAAAAAACAAAACAAACCCCCAAAGATTGGGAAAGACTGATAAAAAATCGGATATAGAGTCATAAAATAAGAAAAAAATAATCACGACAACGAACAAGAAAGGCGGCAACTACAGACTAGTACTACAGAGAGCAGACAACAGATTCGCCGGCACACCTGTTTTGCAAACGTTAGACCATTGGTCAAACAGAGCCCGTGCCTGGGGCATGGCAATACGTCATAGACTTGTTCTGCGCTTGTTTTGGTCTTAGCCTCTTACCAATCTTGACGAAAACAAGAGTAGGTCCATTGTGAAGCATTGGAAGTCTTGCGACCTCAACGACCAGAATGGATGACGTAATCACGCCGCCCATAGCATGGTCGCTCTTTGGCTCTGTAAGTTTAGGATAGAACATAGATCTATAAATAGCATATCTATGTAACTATGGGATAGAACTAAGTGATTGGATGCCGGTAAACATTCCCCACAGATTTCTAATAATAGCTGGAGATAATTCAGTGACGTCACGGCGTGTGCTATTAATAGAAATCTATGACATTCTTTTATTAACTTATCGTCTTCCTTTTGACCTTCGGTTTCGTTAACGCAAGGCGTCTAATAATGCCCTGGGGGGTCCCGGGTTCGGCTATGGGGTTTCAATCAGGAACAATCAGTGTAGTGTAAGTGTGACACAATAGAAGAAAGAGCTGTTAAAGTAATATTGGACATGTAGTGTACTAACGGGGGTCTCTGAAATACAGGAACGGTACCTGTACTGAATGCACCTGTACTGGATTGGACTTTGGGATTATATACATATAATACACATGTACCGATCACCTGGGATTTGGTAAATAGGAAGGAGAAAAAAAAGGGGAAAAAAGGGGGGGGGGTATACAATTAATTTGATGAAGTTCGTGAAATGGGTAGGGGACACAAGCAGAAAGACGCTCCAGGAGGTAGTTGAAGAATAATTATGTGGATAGATAGTGGGGCTGTGGCTGCCGTATGAAACCCTTTTGTATTTTTTTAGCCTCGGTCTAACTGCGCAAATAACTACAAGAGGGTTTCATAAAGAACCCCCAGTCCAGCCACAGCTCTGCCTCAGCCACTAGCGGCAGTGTGGATCTGGCTTAACTAGTGTAATGGACCCAATTGGACAAATACATAAATTTATGCGATCGTGGGATCGAACCGGGGATCTCCCACAATAGAAGCCAAGCGCCTGCCACTAAAGCCAGCGCCCCCCCCCCCCAAACACACACACACACACATACATTGTTGTTGATATGTATTAAAGCCAATGCCTCCCCAGCCCCTTACACACACACACACACACACATACATTGATCTGTATTGTAAAAACGTGAGTATAATTGCTAACAGCTCATCAAACACGATACTTCTTGACAGAATGACAATGTTAACCAGCGCACTTAAGCCACACTCGCGTTGTACAGGTAATAAACTTGATAAGTGCAAAAAGTGAAAACCAATCATTTTATATTCCATGGCTTCTTTGGTGGAGTAATTAGCGGCAAAGCTGACATGACGACGAGATGTTGTTACATGTACTTAGTTCTATACAATTCATGATTGCGACATGATGAACTCTGATAGAAGCTTTTTTTTTTAAGCTGTAAGAAGACAAATTATTTTTTTTTTCTACATGTTGGATAGAGAGTAATAAATAAATATATGCCGACGTCGTTTTGCCAATACAAGTCATGTATGCCGTTGGAAATCATTCATTTTCAAGTATACTGTTTAAAAAAACCTGCTATTATTAATTACTATAATATTTAAGACTTTGTGTACAAAAACTAATCAGTTATATTATTTTATGGTATTCTTTGCAAAATAATTAGAGAAAATCTGCATTATTTAGAGCTTTGTGACATCACTCGGATTTTTTTTTTTACATTAATGTCTATCTCTAATTAGGTTGTATATGATTTTTTTTTTTTTGATTTTTTTTTAGAAATGTAAAATGTAAACATTAATGTTTTCAAACCTATACACCTCTCAAAAGATTTTGTATATGATGATAATATGGCAACGTCTTGACAATAAATTATGTCGTTTTAAAGTATTTCTTTTCGAGTATTGTTCTACAACTTGGCATAATAATGCAATAAATTTCCCCCCTTCCCATGACGCTATTAGCCAAGCTATGCTATCTGCCAGACCGCCTAAATCTATGCCAATTATTTTCAAGACTTCAAACTTTAATGATATTATTGAAAAACAACAACAACAACAACAACAACAACAACAACAACAACAACAACAACAACAAAAAACCCAACAACAACAAAAAACCCAACAACAACAACGTTAATGACTACTAATTTGCTACAGTGTTGGGGTCATAAGACTTAAGTCTAAATTTTTTTCTTGCTGTCACACACATTCAGAATAATTATGAGTACATACATGTACGAGGACTTCAGTTTGCCCCAACCAGTCACATTCTGACATCGATCTAGGCGATTAGATTAGAGAATCGAACTGGGGACTTAATTTGTCGGATTTCGTCCCCTACTAATTGGATTGGTGTCAGTATACATGTACTGTGATCGGCTAGGACAGCAGTCTTGATTTCTTTCGGTGTCTCCATAATTATGGCAGCATGTAAAACCTTCATGCATATACTTGGAGCCCGCCGCCAATATAACCCAACTCATGACGTTCGGCGTTAAAATAATAAACAAACATTAAATCACTCAAAGAGCAAAGGAAAGAGCCCTTCTCTCTTTGCTCCCCCCCCTCTCTCTCTCTCTCTCTCTCTCTCTCTCTCTCTCTCTTTCTCTCTCTAACCCCTCCCCCCCCCCCCCCCCCCGCCCCCTTTTTTTTTCTTCTTAAGGTTGCAGATTGCACAATAGAACCCTTATCATTTTCTTTAAACCACCGTGGGTTGCTGCACTACTATGTCACAAACCCTGCAGTAAACAAAGTCCTAGGCCTAGGTCTAACTGCACTGCAGCTCTTCGTGACGTCAAGAAGTCTGACAAAAGCATGATTTATCCCCCACAGGCGGCTTTAGATAATGTCAGTGCAGGTTTCGTTCATTAAGCTTTCCTTTATCAAGTGTAATTCGGTGCGCATTGATCATGGTGGAAATACGTCAGCATTCTGCACAGTCAAAACAACCTCTGGTACATAACCGTGATTGTAGTGCTTCACTCGTGTTTTTGATCTATTACTGTATTACACTGTGATATATTGTTTATATAATACTAGAATCTAGAACTTACTGCCAACCTAACCAAACATAAAAAGATATGCAAATTTAGCGCAAGTTCGTTTTTTAGGCGTAACCTAGGCAGTTTTGCATACTGAAATTATTTTTATAAACAAAGAAACACGAATACATACCATACCCGCATGATAAGCGCCATGTTGTGGTTAATACAAAGATCTGTATTCTAAATGTTATAATATACATGAGGGGGGAAATTAAACGAACTTAAAACTGTTAATACATAGTACATGACATTGTTGTAATGCTCAAAAAAAAAAAAAAAAAAAGAAAGAAAGAAAGAAAGAAAAAGGAAGCAAATGCTGATAGAACCGGGCTGCGCTTTGTTGCCGTTGTTGTTCTTGTTGAAAAGCAAATGCTGATAGAACCGGGCTGCGCTTTGTTGCCGTTGTTGTTCTTGTTGTTTTAATCAGTGACTGCTTATTATGTATGAGCTGCTGGGAGTAATGAGAATGCAATTGTTATATATACGTTTATCATAATAACGACCGTTATTTACAACATTTAATCTAGGGCTGTTCCGCTAGGAGTCACTATATGGTTGCCAAAACGGGTATTACCATAATACGAACTTTTATTGCCAATTAATGAAAAAAAAGTAAATAAAGTGTTAATGTTTCTATGGATCAAGGAAGTGTATACACTGTGTCTATTTCATCTAATCAACTATACATTATAGTTACATTATGTTGTATGCAACATGTTGTATAGAACACATTAAGGAAAAAAAAAGACTTCGTTTTGGAAATGGTGATCTTTGATGGTTCATGGTTAATCGATTGCATGTTGTATAGAACACATTAAGGAAAAAAAAAAAGACTTCGTTTTGGAAATGGTGATCTTTAATGGTTCATGATTAATCGATTGATTTGTTTGTTAGTTTTTCAACCTCCAACATTAGCAACAGGCCAGCTGTTCCACATATCGGATGGGTCTCGAGACTATCGTCTGTTACACAGAGAGAAAGCGGGCACAACTGTACAGGACCTCAGTTTCAGCCGATCACCTTAATATACGTGTAGGCTACTGACACCAAGCCAATTATTAGGTGGTTACTGAAAATACCCAAGTAAATCTACATGTATGGGGAAAAAACAATCTCCCCCCCCCCCCCAAAAAAAAAAACCCCACAAAAAACAACAACAAACAAACAAAAACAAAATGGCGAACTATATAACTTTATACACACATATATGCAATATTCTATTGTTTACACTTCTCATTACACCATCCTCTAAAGTTTACTGAAGATTCATAGTACTTGTACACAGAAACTGCATTTTAGAAATCAGATAGAGCCTTTGCAGGCTAAAACTTGAGCAGGCATTCTGTTGATTACGCAACTGTCATTGTTAATGTGACCGGCTGAGACAGGAGTCATGGTATCCCCGCCCTGTCTCGTGTGTGGCAGCACATAAAATTGTCAGACGTCCGTCTTGGGGCCCGTCCACAATATAGCCTATATAGTGCTGCAGTTGGACGTTGAAACAACCCAACCAACCAACCATAGTATTTGTACACGTAAATTGTATTTCAGAAATCAGATAGAGCCTTTGCAGGCTACAACTTGAGCAGGCATTCTGTTGATTACGCAACTGTCATTGAGACTTGTCGACTAGCAAGCAATAATAAGCTGCCCTAATTGCCAACGGCAAAAAGGGCAGCAAGTAAGTAAGTAAGCAATAATAAAACTGTCTTTAACTTCATAATAATTATCCAAACTAAAATTTGCTTTGATTTTTCTCACCAGTGACACTACACTATCAGAAAGAAGAAGGAACGAAGACTGTGATAAACTTATGTGATAATAATAAAACTGTCTTCAACATTATAAAATCCGTCCTAGATTTGCTATGTTCTTTTTTTCTTTTTTTTGCTTTTTTTTACACTAATATCTATTACCACTAGCAGAAAGAAAAAGAAAGAAGACGGTCATAGAGTAAAGTGATAATTACAGTATACACAACGGCTTTCAACATGATTTAATAATTATAAACTTGATCTGCTCGGAGGTATTCTTATCTTTGACACTAATACTATCACTAACAAAAAGAAGAAGGAAGACTGATAGACTTAAGCGATAATAATAAAGCTGTTCCTAAAAATTATGAAATTTAAACTTGCAATTAATGATTGTTCTTACCTTTGAAACTAAACGTACTATTATCACTAGCGGAAAGAAGAAGAAGAAAGAAAGCCATATAGTAAAGAGTAAATTGATAAAAATAATAAAACTGTTTTTAATTTCATAAAATTCAAACTATTCTTATCTTTGACACTACCATCTATTATAAATATAAAAAAGAAGAAGGATTACTCTGAAATTAAAGCTAGTCTCAAATCATAAAATTCAAACTAAAAATTTGCTATGATCTTAAATGTGACACTCCTATCTAGTATTCGAGCATACAGAATAACGAACAGCGACTGTGGTAGAGTAAAATGATAAACGGCCTTTGGTCACGAGAACGTCATAAATATCGATAACAACAGGATGTTTTTATATCATTACAGCCACGGCGCTGAGAGACAAGACCGGTCAGCCATTTTGTATCACTTCCGGTTGCCTGTCGTCTGCTGTCGAGATCCATGGATTGGGCACACACCACACACAGGCTTCTTGCTGGAGTGCTGATGCTTTTCTTTTCCTCTTTACATTTCTCTTCTTTCATTCCTTTACTTTTTTTTTCTTGGCTATATAAACAAATTTCAATGAACCCGGTAGTGTTTAGGGTTAATTGAAAGGGGAAGTTGAATTAAAACCCTCACCACACAATATGCAGACATCCTCTCTCATTTATCCCATTTCTCACACACAATATATCTGCCTATCTTCTTTTTCTCCTTCTTCTTCTTTTTCATCCTCTATTACTACTTCTCCTTCTTTTTAAATATAGTTTGCTACATGGCTAATAGCACAAACTATTACACAGAAACACAGACACACACACGAACACATGACACATTTTCCATTATATATGGCCAAAAAATCCGTAAACCCCTTCACATATTTTCCGAGGTCAAATAATGTATAAAAAAAATAATTCATTGATATTCTATTTTTCAACATTATTTTGTGCTTGCTCCATCCCATTTCATTTTTCAGTCTTTACTTTAAGCCCAATCTCTCTCTCTCTCTCTCTCTCTCTCTCTCTCTCTCTCTCTCTCTCTCTGTCTCTCTCTCTCTCTCTCTCTCTCTCTCTCTCTCTCTCTCTCTCTCTCTCTCTCTCTCTCTCTCGCTCTCGCTCTCGGCTTTCGGCTTTCCGCCTATGGTCTTGAAATGAGAAACGTGCAAGGCATCGGTTACGAGGTTTGCTTGATCAGCTGTTTGTGGTTGCCCCAGCAGCAGCAGCTCCGCAGCAACCAATCGGTGACCTCAATGGCTTCATTGCGAGTTTGCGACCATGACGCCCAAGGGTTACGCAAAAACCAATTAACATAGGACACCTAATTACCTGCTAAAAATCGCCTGTGTCTCGCAGTCCTATGTGTTTACTAGTTCTGTCTATCCATCTGATATCAATGGAGTTTTCTGTCTATCCATTCCAATAGTAGATGTTTCTGAATCAATGGAGTTTTCTGTCAATCCATTCCAACATTACAAGTTAAATGTATTATTTGTAATAACAGTGGATCTCTCTCTCTCTCTCTCTCTCTCTCTCTCTCTCTCTCTCTCTCTCTCTCTCTCTCTGCATATCTATTTCAACATTATTTGATATCTTTGGAGTTTTTTCTCTATGGGAACCTATTCCAATATTAAAAATCAGTACATTTGACACCAAAAGATAGCTATGTATGTCTATGCACTCCAACATTGTTTGATTATCAGTGGAGGGGGAAAATCAGAAAGTATCGTCAACTATTTTATTCTGAGTACTGTTACTGATTATTATAATTATGGCGTTCACTATAATTGTTTTCTTCCATTCCAACGGAATCAATTTGGCATTTACGGAAATAAAAGAAAATATCACACCTATCCCTGTTTCTTCTTCTCATTGCGTTAGTTCTCACAAACACTTAAAATGACTCGATTAGCAAAACTGAAACTTAACAGTCACAGAATTTCCCCCTTTTTATGATTCTGACGGATACCCCCCCCCCCTCCTCTTTTTTTTTTCCCTGTTTCCTCTCCCGAAAAAAAATCATAGAATATTGATTATGAAACTTCTATACATTGATAAATGTCTTTTTTTGTTATGCGACGAACCAGGATGCCTTTAGTGAACCCGAGCGATTACAAAGTCCAATTTGAAGCTACCCCTCGACCCCCCCCCCCCCCCCCCCCCCACGACAAAACGACCTACAAAGCCCATTTGAGCCCCCCCCCCCCCCCCCCCCCCCCCCCCTTAAAAAAGGGGAAAAGGACTGTATTATTTGCGCAACTTAGCCCAAGACCAAAATTAATTGACGAATTTTGTACCCCACTGGTTGGGTCAGTGTCAGTATAATGTGAGTGGCTGAGACAGGAGTCTAGTTCTCCCCGCTCTGTCTCGTATGTAGCAACACGTAACATTGTCAGACACTAGACTTGGGGCCTGTCCACAATAATATTAATTTAGCCTATGTAATGGAGTCAAAAAACAGAAACAAAACAAAACCAAGACCGAGAGCCAAGACAGTTGTTTCGCTAGCCTTCTGTCCAATTTTCAAAAGTATGCCGTGTCAGCAAGTTTTACGCTTCGTGTGTGGGCCAGCGTCGCAAGCCAGCAGTTTATTGGCTTCTAAACTGCATTACACACTGTGGTTTCTATTTTAGTGGACCGTGCGTTCTAATAATTGCTACTGTGCCTTCTAAATTGCCTTGCATAAAAAGCTGTTTTTTGTGACACAGTCATTATAGATCTACTGTTGGGATTGTTTACACAGTGGATCCGATCACCTTGACCTTCTACGAATCAAGTTTTTTTTTTTGGTTTTGTTTTTTTAATGTAGGTTAACGAATTTCATCGCATAATTATGCATGCAATGCGGGCTTCTATAGCTATCGTATCGACTTATAAATAAACTACCTAGATGATAATTTCACCGAATTGACCAGTTTGTTTGGCGACATGGGTCTATCGTAGCTAAAAATACGTTTTATAATAGTTAATGGCATGTATTATGGATATGTTTTAATTTCACGACAAAGTTCTATGATAAATAAATAAGATGAAGGAGGAGGAAATTGATAGAGGTAGCAAGGTATATGTGTGTGTGCGTGCGTGAGAGAGAGCGACAGAGAGATAGAGAGGGAGAAGAGGAGACAGAAAGAGGCAGAGAGAGAGAGAGAGAGAGAGAGAGAGAGAGAGAGAGAGAGAGAGAGAGAGAGAGAGAGAGAGAGAGAGAGAGAGAGAGAGAGAGCGACAAACATACATACAGACAGACAGAGACAAACGGACTAGAATGAAGAGGACTGGTTGTGGGGTGAAATAGACATGGCGGCGACCAAAGTTTAAAAAAAATGATTTTCATATTTTTCCCGTTCGTCCTTCTTACTCTCTCTCTCTCTCTCTCTCTCTCTCTCTCTCTCTCTTTTCATATTTTTCCCGTTCGTCCTTCTTACTCTCTCTCTCTCTCTCTCTCTCTCTCTCACTCTCTCTCTCCGTTCTTTTCCACCTATCTCTGTAGTCACTTATGTGCACTCAAAGTCAAACCTAATAATTTACTGAAGGCCTACTGAGTACTGCACTTGCCACTAGCTAGTGGGCTCTATATCTTTACAATCATCTAGATAGAGATATAAGCTCACTCTATAGACCCAGAACTTGGCGTGGGGCTAACTGGTTCAAAAGGTAGAGCGTTGGTCTGCGCCCTGTCTCGTCCTTGGCAGCACATACAATTGTCAGACATTAGCCTTGGGTTCCATCTCCGATATAGCCTATAAAGTGCTGACGCTGGATGTTAAGCAACCACCTCAACTTACCCCCTCATTTTCCTCACTCCCTTTCCCTTTCTCTCTCTCTCTCTCTCTCTCTCTCTCTCTCTCTCTCTCTCTTTACACCTTCCACCCCACCCCAACTCTCTCTCTCTCCCTCTTTCTTTTAACCCCCCGTCCCTCCTCTATCTCTCTGTTGACTTTTCTGCACTCAAAGCCAAACCCAATACATGTACATTTATTACTGTACAGCACTTGCAATTATTTACTGCTCTATAAGAAGGCATACAACCATCCAGATAAATCTATACATGTAATAGCTCTAGAACTTGGCTGCACTCACAACTGGACCCAGATCATTGAGACTGAGAACGGACTGGTTTAGCCCAAGCACACGTACTAACATTGACCGGAACCAACGTAAGGTGACTTAATGGGAATCCGTCCAGGTGCGACTATTTTGACTCTATTACAGAATTATTACAACCGCAAATTGCGGTCCTTTTCATAAGTTTCCCTCAATCTGCACTTGAGAGGTCTTGGTCCATGAACAATGAGTTCCATAAGTCTCCACTAAAGCAAAGCATTATATTATAAATAGTATGAATTGTAGCCTACATGATTATTTGCCAATAGGTTTGGGTTTTTTCTGACCTTGCAATGAATCTGTTAGTATTTATTCCGATATATGAAGGTAAGATTGTATAATGTGTTTTGCTAAAAGCTAATCAATTGAGTGCGGATTTTTTGAAGTCATGGTACATTGGACATGAAATCATAGATCTACATGTTAGTTGTTCATAGATCTACTTGTTATTGGTAAAACTTCCTTCTCTTTGCATTAAGAATAAGTGCGTACATTAGTCTATAAAAATGCTTCGAGCCCTATTTTTATCCATTCATTTTTGTTCCTAGTCATGATTTTTAAAGGCTAAAAAAGTGACTGAAACTGTTGGCTTTGATTTAAAAGTTATCAATCGCGTTCCTTTTGAGGGAAAGGAGAACGAAAAAAAAGTAACCATCTAATAGATCGGCAGAAAAACATTTTACAAATCTCTATCTCTCTCTCTCTTTCTCTCTCTCTCTCTCTCTCTCTCTCTCTCTCTCTCTCTTCCCTCTCGCCCCTTTTCTCTGCCTGGCTCTTTCTCTATGTCTTTCTCTCTCTCTCTCTCGCGGTGGACGAACTGGGTTAAGTGGTGAAGCGTTGGTCTCCATATCGAGATATTCGTAGTTCGAATCCCACGATTGACAAAAATTTATTTGTATGACTTTGTCCCCTGTAACTGGTTGGGTCGGTGTCAATATAATTATAATATGACTTGCTGAAAACAGAGCCCAGGTGTCCTCGTCCAGTCTCGTGTTTGGTAGCACATAAAATTGTCAGACGGCAGTCTTGGGGTCCGTCCACAATATATCCTAAATAGTGCTGACGTTGCACGTTAAACAAACTCATACCCCAAATCTCTCTCTCTCTCTCTCTCTCTCTCTCTCTCTCTCTCTCTGTTTTTCTCTCTCATTTCCTTGTTAAAAAAACAACAACTGAAAACCTATACACGTTGTGTATGTTACAATATTGAGTTAAGTCCTAGATCCAGTCCAATTCACCATACTTATACAAAAACAACAGTTCCCACCAAATCGCACCTATAATTATTCTGGAAGTTTTGGCGTACTTTCTCAACCGCCTGCTGTTATTAGTGTTTTGACTGTTAGTGGTAACCACAGGGTAAAGGAGTCCACATCTATGTTGGTACCCGTACATAGTACATTTATATACATGTAAACACACAGATCTAATAAAACCACATGTGTCTATTTATAGCCAGCCCTGTGTAAGTAAAACTAAAAGCCCCACCGCTCCCACCTTCCTGTTTTGACAGTCTGTCAGTAGAATCCTTGCGATAAAGACACCCATAATGAAAACGGAGACGATAGTTAAGGGAATCGGCACCAACATCCAATTATAGCTCTGTACTAGAATAAGTAACAGGGCCAAGTAGATATGGGAAAACCCCACATCTAGCGTTATGATTATGTCATTAGTTAATGTTCTGTGGAACGCAAGCTCTTTAATCTGTTGATTGGATCAGTTTGAAGGAGAGGTCGATGGGTGCGATTGGGTGCGTCGTGTGTGTCCTGAGATCAGTTTGCTTGATTCTACAGAGAGAGAGAGAGAGAGAGAGAGAGAGAGAGAGAGAGAGAGAGAGAGAGAGAGCGGGAGACAGCCTGAGGAGAAAGGGAGTGAGAGAGAGAGGGGGATGGGCAGACGGAGGAGAGACAAGGCAAAGAGAGAGAGAGAGAGAGAGAGAGAGAGAGAGAGAGAGAGAGAGAGAGAGAGAGAGAGAGAGAGCGAGAGAGAGAGAGAGCAACAGGAATCGACATTTAAGAGAAGAGAGAAGGAGGGAGAGAGGGAAAGAGACGAAGAGAGAGGCGAAGAGACGAAGAGAGAGAGAGAGAGAGAGAGAGAGAGAGAGAGAGAGAGAGAGAGAGACCGACCACGCGGTTGGAAGGAATGCTTCTTCAAATCTATCTGTCTGCCTGTCTGTCTGCCTGTCTGCCTGTCTGTTGTCTGTCTCCTTTATCTCAATGTATTTTACATACACAAACAGGCTCTTTTGTCAAGGGCTATTTCCTTTTATGTTATTAATCATTGTGTCTGCCTATCTATCTAACCATCCGCATACATTATAATACTTACCTTTCTTTGTTTCTTTGTCTCCTTCTTTCCTTTTATTTCGTGAAGTACACGAAACCACTTACCATGAAAAATAAATTGAATGCGAATAGTGTTATAAATGCTTGCGACAAAAACCTAAAAATTAATAATGAATACATATTATGAAAGTTTTTTATCGCCCATATAAAATTCATATTAATATATCGACCACACAACGCTAGAAAAGAATGTCATCATTTTTCACCCTCTTATCAAGTCGTTAAAATTATTCATGTCATAGAATTGTTGTATAGTGTATACAATCATGTAGACCTACAAGTATTTTCAGCGTATTTCTGTGGAGACCATTCATTTGAATACCCATAGAAAACACCAGGATAAATTATGCAAACTATATACTATGGATTTTTCTCACAACAGGAGTGAAAAATGAAGGTTAATTTAGAACAGGTAGTGTGTTTTCGATTGTGTGGTAAGTAGTAGGGAGTCTACCTCTAATACAAGTATTAATGTATATAACAAATGTTTTGAACATGATTGTATTGTTACACAAATTATAGTGCATGTATTATAATAATTATTATAAATGCCTATTAAGTGAGCTGGCGTTGTTGGCAGTAGTAGAGACCTTGTGATACGGCAATTAATTAATTAAGTCGGTTAAACGTCCAACGTCAGCAATTGTATATGCTATAATGTGGATGGACCCCAAGACTGACGTCTGAAAATTTTATGTGCTGCCACACACGAGACAGGCAGGGGAGACCTGGTCTCCTGTTTCAGCCGGTCACATTATACTGACACCGAGAGGCCAACGTTCTACCATCTGAACCTTTTCGCCACTGGTAGAACATCGGCTTCTGACGTAGGAGTTCGTGGTTCGAGTCCCGTCGATTTTGCCCCCTAGTGGTTGGTTCGGTGTCAGTTTAATGTGACCTATGAGACAGGAGTCATGGTATCCGCGCCCTGTCTCGTATATGGCAGTATATAAAATTGTCAGACGTCAGTCATGGGGCCCGTCCACAATATAGCCCATATAGTGCTGACTTTGGACGTTAAAGCAATTCTTTTATACAATACATTTAATCTCTTTATTTATTAATCCTCGTTATCTCAGATAAGTTAAACGTTTTCAGCCTAGGATTCTACACAGTCTGGTATTGATACATTTTTTCATCATTATTTGACTTATTTTTAAATACTAGATTGGTATCTGGTACTCTGCTCAGGGTTGACCTCATTTGAGACAGTAAATAACACTAATAACCAACTTGCTTCGGTCAAAGGCCCCTAAGTGCATTAAGATAGTAATTAAAAAGCGAGATTGATTTGGCACGCCAAAGCTATACAACGCATAGAGCTGTACACCATCTTATTATTCCGTTCCTACTGGTTGAGTCGGTGTCAGTATAATGTGACCGGCTGAGACAGGAGTCCAGGTCTCCCCGCCCTGTCTCGTGTGTGGCAGCACAAATTATTGTCATACGTTAGTCTTGAGGCCCGTCCACAATATAGCCTATATAGTGCTGACGTTGGACGTTAAACAACGAACTGAACTGATCTTAACTCAATACATATATACACTTCTTTCGTTATACTACGGGCCTAGTACATAGTTCATCTTCTACGTTTAATTGATTCATCCGCCTGTTGTGTTTAGACACGCATCTGTTGCCTCAGTTGTATAAAGTCCTAACTCATTCCCAAAAACGTAGAAATTTAGGGTACAATTTGTACTTTAGAATAATTAGATAGGACATTTTGCACCGGAGGTGAGGTCCTGTTGCGATTGTAACTGTCCGGTGCCCATAAAGATGGATGACTTATTGGACACTTGTGACACCATTTGTTAAACTGTTATTTTAGGATTTGCGAGCCACTTGACGATAAAGGATTACATAAATCAAGCAATCAAGCGGGAGGTCCGCGGTTCGAACCCCACGATCGATGAATAATGTATTAATTGTAAGATTTCGTCTTTTACTGGTTGGGTCGTTGTCAGTATAATGTGGCCGGATGAGGTGGGAGTCCAGATCTCCCCGATCTATCTCGTGTGTGGCACCACATAAAATTGTCAGACATCAAACTTGGGACCCATCCACTATATAGCCTATATACAACTAAAAGTTGGACGTATGGCAACCAACTCAACTCATTCCGTATCGCTTAGTGGCTTTATGATAAGTCTAGTAGTAGTAGTAGTAGTAGTAGTAGTAGTAATAGTAGTATTAGTAGTAGTAGTAGTAGTAGTAGTAGTAGTAGTAGTAGTAGTAGTAGTAGTAGTAGTAGTAGTAGTAGTAGTAGTTTGGACGTAGCACAACAAACTGAACTCATTTCGTATCGGCCAGTGGCTCTATGATAAGTCTAGTAGTAGTAGTAGTAGTTGAGTAGTAGTAGTAGTAATAGTAGTAGTAGTAGTAGTAGTAGTAGTAGTAGTAGTAGTAGTAGTAGTGGTGGTGGTAGTAGTAGTAGTAGTAAATCAATAATCAAGTATAGTGCAATGATTGGACGCCGGGGCAGATTCCTTTACATACCGTCTTCATTTTCGCTTCGGCCTACGTTGTCGCAATACCTCTAATTGATATAATTATTAGCAGCTGCCGCCGCTGTCACCGATGCTTATTTAGTCATGGCTGTTGAGCTTTCGAAGCTTTCACTTTCCAGCTTTCGGCTATTCACTACATCAGTACATGTATTCTTGACCACTCGGTCATTCTACTTTGTATTGATTGACTTACCAGTCACTGAGCCAGTCCATGGTTGAGAGATGTTACGGTTGTCAGTAAATATGGGCGTCAGTGAAGTGGTCAAGTGGTCAGTTACTGTAGTGGCAGCGCGTGAGCAGGATAGCCCCGGGCTTGCTTAACCAGGTTTGACCACGTTGAAAGGTCTGTTAGTGTCACAGTCAGTGATTGTTTGAGGGAGAGAGAGAGAGAGAGAGAGAGAGAGAGAGAGAGAGAGAGAGAGAGAGAGAGAGCCCAGTGA
>RQTK01000755.1:92914-107584 GCA_003991915.1 Elysia chlorotica
TAATAATAATAATAATAATAATAATAATAATAATAATAATAATAATAATAATAATGATAATAATAATATTAATAATGATGCTTCTATCTCTCTCTCTCTCTCTCTCTATCCATCTCTCTCTCTCTCTCTCTCCCTCTCTCTCACTCACCCCTCTATCTTTAACCAGCCAGCTGTAGTACCCACTGTAAAGGATCACTTTGCGACCTCCGATTCGGCACCTGTTTGCTAGGCTGCAATTCTGGATATATCTTTCCACACTGCTTTACAAGTAAGTAACAATATTATTTTAACGAAAGAACTTTTTAGCAAGGGATCAATTTATTATTTTTAGAAATAGTAAAATAGCGAGTGCAAGTTAACATCCAACATCAGCAGAAAGGCTATACAGTGGATGTGTCCCAAGACAAAATTTTGAAAAATAAATGAGTTTGTGCCATACAGATACAATGCGGGGATGCCCTTTCTCTTGTCTGAACCTGTCACATTATACTGTTTTTGTTTTTTGTTTGTTCGTTTGTTGCTTAGCATCCGGTATAAACGCTTTAGATGCTAAGTCGTAAACGTTTCACAAGACTTAGAAACTGTGCTGAGAGATCTGGACTCCTGTCTCAGTCGGTCACACTGATCCAACCAAAGTGAGGACAAAATAAAATGTAAAAGTAGCGCGTTTAGGGAAAAAACAAACGGTGTGCACTTTACCGGAACCTTTACACCAGCTGTTTGAGGGGGGATACTCCAGAATCTAGACATTTTCGAAATAACATTTAAAGTTACAATTCAGCTTTCGAATTCGCATCACTTGGTATAAATGGGGGCAAAAGTTAGAGTTTATCTTCCACAGTCAGTTTCCACTCATGTTCAGTTGTATCTAGGTATGTCAAGAGTTAAAAGCTATATTGGTTTACGTTTTGCATTGGCACCGCCATCAGAAAACTCTATGGCTATGACAAGCTACACCAATAATGTTGTTTTCAAATCAGCATTAATATTATAATGGTGACTACAATATTTTCTGTTAACATAACATCAACGCCAACATGGGTATCAATTTAAACTTTCAATACCGCGAATCGAGGGCCTTCAACTAGTTTATTTATAAAAATAGAATTTATTAAAAACAAATTACTCTTCTTAAAAACGTCTTTTTCTTTGTTTGTTTGTTTGTTTGTTCGTTTATTCAGGATGCCCTACAGGCACCTATGGCGTGAGTTGCAAGGAAAGCTGTAGCCCCAACTGTGAAAACGATTTTTGTCATACAGCCAGTGGCGTCTGTATACATGGTTGTAAACCTGGCTACCAAAACACTCGGTTCTGCAACCAACGTTTGTATCCCGGAACATTTTTTTACTAATACTACTACTACTGCTACTACTATTGCTGCTACTACTACTACTACTACTACTACTACTACTACTACTACTACTACTACTACTACTACTACTACTACTACTACTACTACTAGATTCACGTGCGCAAGAAATAGGAATAATATGATAATAAATAGAAGAATACGCACAACTTAGCAACTGAGGGACACAATAAATCAAACACAACTAGAAATTATAGAGAAAATACATGAAAACGTTTCGCCTTTATTAATGGCTTTGTCAATACTACTACTACTACTACTACTACTACTACTACTACTACTACTACTACTACTACTACTACTACTACTACTACTACTACTACTACTCTTAATACTAATAATAATAAGAAGAAGAAGAAAAAGAAGAAGAAGAAGAAGCAGAAGAAGAAGAAGAAAAAGTGCATTTATATAGCAGCTTACCATAGTGTTGCTCAAAGCGCTTTAGTATTTGTTTAAATCAAGCAATCAATAAAATACATTTTGGTAAAACTATGATGTAATTACAGAATACACAGAATCCTAATAAACTACTAGTGGATAGCTCATATAATAAAAGCGGTATAATACAAAAACATTAAGAGTCACTGTAAATACTTAGCACAAAAAATTCGTATTATAAAGTCACTACAATGAAATAATTGATCATGGAGAAAGCAGATGACACATTACAAGCACCAGCATACATTTCTCAGTTTTAGGTTAAAATAAATTTATGATGTCATCACTAGTCGTATGTTGGGCATGGGGTAAATCAACAGAATGCCCAAAGCTTTATTATTTTATATTTAAGACAGAATATTTAAAAAGGAAAATGTTCTTTACGGTTATTTATTGATTCGCCATTTTGAAAATGCATGAATTCTGGAGATTTGTTCCATTTTGATTTGGAAAAAAAATTTAAAAAGTGGTCGGTCATAGATACCCCATGGTAAAAAGTAAAAAAGTGGCCTTCTATTTCTATGTTCAAATTATATAACTCTTACTTTCAGTTTTTAATGATCTAGATGTCTTTTCTAAGTTCGCGTTTTCCTCGCGGTTAGATCTTGCCTGAACATTGTATTACTTTGAAGTATTGTATTGTATACTGATTGGGTCGGTTACCCTGCGCCGAACTCCTCTTTCTCTATTCCTCTCCCTCTCTTTCTCTCCATCTATCTATCTATCTATCTATCTATCTATCTATCTATCTATCTATCTATCTATCTATCTATCTATCTATCTATCTATCACAATGAAATAATTGATCATGGAGAAAGCAGATGACACATTACAAACACCAGCATACATTTTCCGTTTTAGGTTAAAATAAATTTATGATTTCATCACTAGTCGTATGTTGGGGTAATTCAAAAGAATGCCCAAAGCTTTATTATTTTAAATTTAAGATAGAATATTTGAAAAGGAAAATGTTCTTTACGGTTCTTTATTGATTTGCCCTTTGGAAAATGTATGAATTCTGTAGATTTGTTCCATTTTGATTTGGAAAAAGAAATTAAAAAGTGGTCAGTCATAGATACCCCATGGTAAAAAGTAAAAAAGTGACCTTCTGTTTCTATGTTCAAATTATATAATTCTACTTTCAGTTTTAAATGATCTAGATGTCTTTTCTAAGTTCGCGTTTTTTTCCTCGCGGTTAGATCTTGCCTGAACATTGTGTTACTTTGAAGTATTGTAAACTGATTGGGTCGGTTACCCTGCGCCGAACTTCTCTTCCTCTCCCTCTCTTTCTCTCCATCTATATATCTATCTATCCATCTATCTATCAGATTCTATCTATCTCTCTATCTATCAATCTATCTCTTTATCTTTATGTCTCTCTTGCTATCTATCTTCTTATATCTTTCTCTTCCTCTTTTGTGTGTCACTGTCTGTCTCTTTCTCTGTATCTCTCTCTGTGTCTCTGTCTCTGTCTCTGTCTCTGTCTCTCTGTCTGTCTCTCTCTCTCTCTCTCTCTCTCTCTCTTTCTCTCTCTGTCACACCACGTGATATTGTCAGATCAGAAGTTATGATTTGGAACGCCCCGCCCAAAAACAAAAAAAAACAAAAAAACAAACAAACAAATAAACACGAGCCATACAGAAAATTAAAATTCGATATAGATCAATATGTAATTAAAACACATATGTCCATGTCGTTCGTTATAGAACCAGAATAGAAACATTACAATTTTGATGACTGAGGGGCTTCAGTATTTCCCTTGACTTCTGTCATTATAGTTTTTTATTTCTAATCACTTATCCTTTAGAAATTACTTGACCATTCGTATGATTTGTCTACATAGTTAAGTTGACAATGTCCAAATTAAATAATTACATTTGGTATACATGATCGAGATATTAGGTTATGGAGAGCTCAATACAAATATAGAACTTAAACAATCATCAAATCCTAATTCTGGCGCTCACGACTGCAGTCATTGCTATATATCATAACTTTTATTGTTTTCACACTTTTTTTTTCAGCGTGTGTTCCAGGTACATACGGTAGAGGGTGTAAATACCCGTGCAGTGCTCACTGTAAACACGGAAACTGTGACAGAGTGAATGGTACATGTCTCCACGGCTGTAACCCAGGCTACCAGCCTCCGTTATGCATTGACGGTACGTCCAGCGACTATAGGTTTAGTAGAGCCCACAGTGACTATAGAGTCGGGGGGCGCGGTGGCCCTGGGGTAGAACATCGGTGGTTTCCGACGCATATAGAGTCGGGGGCGCCGTGGCCCTGGGGTAGAACATCGGTGGTTTCCGACGCAAAAGGTCCGTGGTTCAAGCCTAGCCTATTAGAATAGCAATGCAAACTGTCATTTTTGCGCCTAACAGTGTAATGATAAAAATCGTGTTGATTCTAAATTCAAACGTATGTTTGTTTTGGTGACCCAGGTTCTTATTTTTGAAAGCCTGGGCAGTAGGCAAATTTTCAAACAGCGTTTTACTAAGGTTTACATTACGAAGCTTCGGCCTTAAGTATACTAAACTGCATACGCAATATTAACCCTTCCTCCTCCCCCCTAATATGCGTATGCAGTTTAGTATACTTAAGGCCTATCCCATTGAAATCACCACTTTACACTTGCTGGTGCTATTTGTATAGAGAGGTATCTCGAAGCGTGATAACTCTATTGTTTTCCTTGTAATTAAGGTGTTTTTACTAAGGTTTAAAGAAGGAAGCAACCGCCTTCATCATTTTGTGCTGCATACGCAAAATCCTCGCTGTCAAACCTTTCACTATTGATATGATAAAAACGCTCAAGAATAATAATAATGATGCCTACAATCAGAAGTGTACTGTTCTTCGCTGTGATAAGTCTTACGCGATATATCTTAGATTGTTTTGTTGTACAAATTGAAATATGTAAGTATAAGCGTTTAAGACTTAGTTATTATCCGTATAGTCACAAGTGTACTCTCCTTCGCTATGAAATGTCGTAAACGATTTATATAACAGGTTATAGACATAAAGTACTTAATATTAAATATTACAGTTAGGAATGTACTATTCTTTGCTACAACAAGTCTTAAGCGCTTTATATCACAGGTGACGTACGTTCAACATTGAATGCTTGTATAATATAAGCCCTTAAGATTATAGTTATAAGAGTGTACTTAAAGGAGCGTATTTTTCTTCTCTATGATTAGTCTTAAAGCTATTTATATCACAGGTGGTGTACATACAATATCATGATGGGAGCTTAAGAAAACAATCATGTATACAATCAGCGGTGTACTTCTCATCGCTACATACAATAAGTCTTAATGTGATTTATTTAACGGGTGATGTACATACTATACCATGATGAGAGTTTAAGAAAATAATCATGTATACAGTGACTCAGTGGTGTTCTTTTCGTCGCAACGATAAGTCTTAAAATGATTTATATCACAGGTGGTGTACAAATAAAACACGTATTTGGTATGATATAAAATTATAACGGGAGTTGGAACTGCAAATAGTTAAGGAGGGCAGATACAGTATTTCGCCCTTAGACCCACGAGAAGTGTTTAAGTAAAAATAAATGCATATTCTTCTACCTGTAAATAGTTAAAGAGGGCAGCTACATTATTTCGCCCTAAGATCCGCAAGAAGCGTTAAAGTAGTAAAAATTNATTTTCGCCCAAAAAGCAACCGCCTTCATCATTTTGTGCTGCATGAGTATACCCTGCTGTCTGTGTATGTACGTTCCAGTGTGCAGCCCACCCACATACGGCAGCAACTGTCGCCACAAGTGCTCTCCATACTGCCCGGGCCCCTCCTGCCACCCCGTCACCGGGGTGTGCAACTTGTGCAAGCCTGGCTCTCGCGGGGAAGGATGCCTCAGAGGTTTGTTGCTTAGCGACCAACGTGAGCTCTCTATATATAGGCTGTATTGTGGACGGGTTCAAGACAGTCGCCGTATAGGATCTCCCAGGGGAACCTAGGAGACGTTAAACCCGGAAAAAGGGAGAGAATTCTCTCCCTCCCTCTATAGAGAAGACGGGTTCAAGACTAATGGCTGACAATTTTACGAGCTAAGGCTGCCGCAAGGACACGGTGCTGGGATAAAACAGGACTCCCTGTGTCGGTCGTTTACATTATACTGGAACCGGCTCAATCAACGCACGAAGACGGTGCTGGGATAAAAGGACTCCCTGTGTCGGTCGTTTACATTACACTGAAACCGACTCAATCAGTACGGGCCGAAATTGAACAAATTATATTTTTGACCGATCGTGATTTACGAAGCATGGACCCCACGAATAGGAGTCCAGCGCTCTGCTTTTTGCGGCAGTTTGAACACCCAAAGATTAACTTTGACTGAAAAACAAACACAAGTTTAGAAGAAAAATTTAAATTAAAAAACAAACAACAATGTTATATCATAAGGTAAAGACGTTGACACAGATCATTTTTAGGATAAACTCTCGAATCAGTTTCTTTGCATCCATTGCAAAAACCTAGTTTATTCGAGGACGGGTCCCTAATCTAACGTCTGACAACTCTACCTGCTACCTTACAGAGACAAAGTGGGAATGCCAGAACGTGTACCTCAGCTGGTTACCTTGTACTTACACCGACCCAACCAATAGGAATTAGTTTGATCTCACCACAGAGATCCTTTAGCAATCTCAGATACGCCCGCCATACACACACACTGTGTGAGTCGATCTAGGGCCATTTCGAATATAATCCACACGCGCTACCATCGAGCAACCTCGTCTTCCAAGATGCACATATGGCAACGCAAGGAATCACCCACATGTACTCGATGTAATGGAATTACGAGACAACCCAACATTCAATCATTAACTGCCCTATCACAAAACCTAATCATGACACAGTTCAGAATACGGTTGACAGGTAACATCTTGAATTGACAGACTACTACTACTACTACTACTACTACTACTACTACTACTACTACTACTACTACTACTACTACTACTACTACTACTACTACTACTACTACTACTACTACTACTACTACTACTACTACTACTACTACTACTACCACTAATACTACCTCTTCATCCAATCGGTGATGGTCATTCTTTCCTCTCCCATATCAGATTGCCCGCTAGGAACTTTCGGGCCCAGTTGCCTTATGTTCTGCGCTGACCATTGCGATGGGTTGCACGATTGTGACCGTGTGAATGGCCTGTGCAGTCCGTGCCCACCGGGCAGCAGAGGGAGATTCTGTTCCAGAGGTGGGTTGTTGTTGAGTTGGTTTAACATCCAACATCAGCACTATATAGGCTATATTGTGGACGGGCCCCAAGACTGACGTCTGACAATTGTATGTTCCAGAGGTGGGTTGTTGTTGAGTTGGTTTAACATCCAATACCAACAGTATATAGGCTAGATTGTGTACGGGCCCCAAGACTCACGTCTGACAATTGTATGTTATAGAGGTGGGTTGTTGTTGAGTTGGTTTAACATCCAACATCAGCACTATATAGGCTATATTGTGGACGGTCCCCAAGACTGACGTCTGACAATTGTATGTTCCAGAGGTGGGTTGTTGTTGAGTTGGTTTAACATCCAACATCAGCACTATATAGGCTATATTGTGGACGGTCCCCAAGACTGACGTCTGACAATTGTATGTTCCAGAGGTGGGTTGTTGTTGAGTTGGTTTAACATCCAACATCAGCACTATATAGGCTATATTGTGCACGACCGATTGGGCTATCGGACAACCTTTGTACAAGTAACACAAAAACTGTCGTTGTAAAGGATGAGTTTAAGTTGAGTTGGTTTAACGCCCAACATCAGCACTATATAGGCTATATTGTGGACGGGCCCCAGGACTGACGTCTGACAGTTGTATGTGCTGCCGCACACGAGACAATGCGGGGATGGCGTGACTCCTGTCTCAGCCAGTCACATTAGACTTCACAAGTGGGAACACACTTTAACCTTTTCTTAGCTAACAGATAAAGGTACAGTCAGAGTGACAAAGAAGTCATCTTACAGCTTGTAACCTGAAGTGCCAAATTGCCACACAGAGTCAAATTTTCTCTTTGTAGACTATTTTGGATGGCTTCCAAGACTAAATTCCTAAAATTGTACGTGCTGCAACACACCGTTTGTATGTTTGTTTATTTGTTGCTAAACGTCCGACGTCAGCAGTATACTAGGTTATATTCATTGCTAGTTTTCTAGCGTCTAATGTCAGCAGTACATATTAGGCTATAATGTATTGTGGATTGTCCCCGAGACTACAGTCAGAGGATTTTACTTGCTGCCACACATAATTTCTTGTTTCTTGCGTAGCTTAGCGTCGGTTCTATATAGGCTACATTGTGAACGGACCCCAAAACCCTTAATCGTTTTTTTTTTTCCTTTTTCCAAAAACGCAAATATTGCAAACGGATCCCTTTTATTGTGACCTCACTAACTGCTGCCATTTTCTTCGCCAACTGCTTTCTTCTCTTTCAGGCTGTACCCACGGAAAGTACGGAATCGGCTGTAGCGAGTTCTGCAGCGACTTCTGCCGCGGAAACGGGACGTGTAACTCGGCTACAGGGGCATGTCCTGCTGGATGCGAGGGGAACCTGGTGCCGCCACTGTGCAAGAGTGAGTTGTTGTTGTTGTTGTTGTTGTTGTTGTTGTTGTTGTTGTTGTTGGGGTGGGTTAATGTCCAACAGCAGCACTATATAGGCTTAACGTCCAACAGCAGCACTATATAGGCTATATTGTGGAGGGGCCCCAAGACGGATAAAAAAAGCAACCAAACAAAAACAACAATAGCGACAGTGATAAAAACAGTATCAGCAACAACAAAAATAACAAACACAATATCAACCTGGTGCCCCCATTGTGCAAGAGTGAGGCCGCCTCTTATATTGTGGATGAAAAAGCAATCAAACATAAATAACGACAATAGGGACAGCGACAAAAACATTGCCTGAAGCTGGTTGGTTGGTTGATCTGTTGGGTTGGTTTAACGTCCAACAGCAGCACTATATAGGCTATATTGTGGATGGGCCCCAAGACGGACGTCTGACATTTTTATGTGCTGCCACACACGAGACAGGGCGGTCACATTATACTGACACCGACCCAACCAGTAGGGAACGCAACAGCCAGGATTCGAACTCGGGACCTTATGCAAAAGTGAAAACGCCGTTTATGCTGTGGATAAGAAAGCAGCCATACAAAAACAACAATATGCCTAGAGACAGCGAGAAAAACAGTATCAGCAGCAGCAACAATAATAACAACAACAACAAAATCAACTAATACCAACAGCATCATTATCAACAGCTGCTGCAGCACCATCAATAGCAACACTAACAGGCGAACCAGATTACTAAGAGTGTTCTTAGTTTTGACTCTTGCTCTTCTTCTTGTAAAAAAGTCTCTGGTTGAAGCAAGCATTCTTCCACAGTTGAAGGGTTTGGAGAGAAGTCCTATCTTCCATACTTTATCAAAGTCATAAAAAGGTTGCAATGACATTCTGTTTTCTTTGGAAGGCATTTTTAATTTTCTGGGTCAGAAATCGTAGAATCGTAAATCTTCAGTACTTCTATAGTTTCTGTAGCCTGATTGACAGTCCTTAAAATGTGGTTCTCCTGGATATATATTTTGTTGTCTGTTGTTTAACATGCGTGCCATGGTTTTACTGATGCAGTTCAGAAAACTTATAAGGCGACAGCTGGATTTTGCATGCTTGGATTTTCCCTTTTTGAGAATATGAATTATTTTAGCACCTCATCCTTTCCTCTGGGAAAATGCTTCGCATCCATGACAGGTGGACAGTCCTGAGAAGCTCAGGTTTTCCTAAAGGACGAAGGTGTTTGGTCATTTCAGTTGTACAAGAACAACAATAATAACGACAGCTTAAAAAAAACAACAACAAAGACATTATCAATAACAAAAACAAAAACAACATCACAACAACAACAATAAAAACAATAACAACAGCCCTATCATCAATATCATCGTCATCATCATATCATCATCACCACCACCATTAAATTAAAAAAAGGTTGCAATGACATTATGTTTTCTTTGGAAGGCATTTTTAATTTTCTGGGTCAGATGCGTAGTTTGATGTTAAAAGCTTCTATAGTTTCAATAGCCTGATTGAGAGTCACTTAAAATGTGGTTCTCCTGGAGATATGCCATTTACTATTTAGTCTGTTGTTCAACGTACGTTCTATAGTTTTACTGATGCAGCTGAGAGAACTTATAGGGTGATAGCTGGATTTTTCCTGCTAGGGTTCCCCCTTCTTGAGATATTTCATTGGTACAAGAACAACAATAATAGCGACCGCGTAAAACTAAAACAACATAAACAACAACAAGAGCGAGAACAAGGACATCAACAACAACAACAACAACAACAACAACAACAACAATAACAACAGTCCTATCATCATCATCATCATCATCAGCAGCAGCAGCAGCAGCAAAAACAATAAAAACATAATTTTTCACAAAAAGAACTATCCTCACTAAATATGAAACTAAAAAAACAAAAAACACAATTAGTATAAATGACCATATTGTATTTATTTACCATACACGTGTGATATATAGTTTTCATGAGCTTTAAAAGAGCTTTAAATAGAAATGCTATTATGACAAAAGTATATATTGTCCTTGAACCTTTTTAGCTACAGCTATTATCCTGTTACAAGCAATAAAATCAACTGCTCATCCTCTATAATTAACAATCTTTTTGTCCTTCAACTTTTTAAAGTTACACCCATAATTTTATAAATAACCCGCTGCTCAACACACACCCTAAACATAAAAAAAACAACATAACAAAACAAACAAACGAGAACCAACTGCTTGACTTTGACTTAAACTATTATTAATATTGTTTTCTTTGAACTGTGTCAATGATGGCGCGAAGAGTGCCACGAAGGATGGCACGGCACATATTGCGACGAAAAATGCAGTCCCATGTGCGAGCGGGGTCGGTGCGATGGGGTTACTGGTCACTGTAACTCCTGCCCTATGGACTACACGGGTGATTTCTGCGACGAGAGTGAGTTCCCCTTGCGCTTTTTACGTCCCTGTAAGGAAGAGCGAGAACGAGCGAGGACGAGAGAGAGAGAGAGAGAGAGAGAGAGAGAGAAAGAGAGAGAGAGAGAGAGAGAGAGAGAGAGAAAGAGAGAGAGAGAGAGAGAGAGAGAGAGAGAGAGAAAGAGAGAGAGAGAGAGAGAGAGAGAGAGAGAGAGAGAGAGAGAGAGAGAGAGAGAGAGAGAGAGACAAAGAGAGAGAGATACCATTTTGTTCAGCGTCTCCTATGTTTCTCAGGTGGATTTCTTTTCGCCGAAAGGCAATCGAGCAAAGTGGAAGAAAAAAATCTTATGCCCAATTCTGTTTTGTTCTATAGCAAAGAGGATAATTTTCTCGTATCCGATTATATAGTAGTTCTATACAAGGAGCTGAATGTGCCTGAAGCAATAGGGATAATAGACAAACCGTTTCTTATAATATAATTTAGTGTCAATATGTTGTGGTGAAATTTATAACAGTCTGGGTGGTGGATTTCTGGAAGAGGGGTAATGTGTGTAGTTCCACATTCAGTTTTCCCCTCCCTCACAAGCCAAGGCGCCGTTGCAGTGGAAAGGGTATGTTATATACAGCTGAGACCGAGGTCTAAATATAGGTATTAATAAAAGGGGATAAACCGCCCTCCTTTGTTAGACTTCGTAACATCAGAGGTTTCGTTAAGTACGATGTTGTTACATGCGAGGTCGATTGTATAAATAGGCCCATGCATTAGGCGACGATTGACATTTACGTTTTCTGTTTCATGGGTAGTTATTTATGTTTCCCTGTATGCAAGATTGGTTAACCTGAAGTTAATCCGTCCAATAGCAAAGAGCTATTGATGAGGTGAAATATTTCATAAATAATATACTGCAGAAACTAGTAACAAAAAATTATAGCTTATTTTAATTTCAATTAATAAACTTGAGCTACGTTGTTATCAAGTTTAACCTTCATGATTTCTATCGATATTAGTCATGTGTTCCTTAAGTTTTCTCCAGAAAATGCTATACGGACCACGAAAGGCACTACATAAGACTCGAACCGCTTGCCTTTAACTTTTTGGTGATCAGTATACATTACAACCCCTTGAGCTACGAGACGCCACAATCTTCCATTCCTTCGGCGTACATGTATTTTGTATCTATATTCTTGAAATAATTTTACCATCTCTAAGTGTTCAGAACAATTCTAGATGGGAACTAGCTGTGGTAAAATTAAAGCTAAACTTGGAGAATAGAGGGCGATCAATTGGGTATTGTGTTGGGTAACTCGAGAGACACGTTGAACTGGTGAGTACTCAGAAGGTAAGAAGAGAAAAGGTGGTTTTAAACGACCCCCCTTGGTTGGTCTTTGCCAGCAGCCTTAGGGCTTCTATTCGAACGCGATAGCTGGCGCCATCTCAATGGCCTTGGTGTGCTGTGTGATAGCCAGCACTTACTGCACAGGAGACCGCGTGTAAGTTAAGTCATCTCGGGTCGTAAGTACAACGGCGCGGTAGCCTACGTCGAGTCGTAAGTCCTCTTATTCTTATATTGTTACGACAAGTCGTAAACCCACTTATTCTTATACTGTTACGACGAGTCGGATGCCCTATTATTCTTATATTGTTACGACGAGTCGTAAGCTACCACAACGATGTACTTACAGCCCCTCGCGTTAAAATTAGTTTAGAAATATTGTCTTAAGTTTGTTTACCGAAATCGCTCTGTTTTTGTTCTTGCCTTTGTTGTGACTCTTTATATATCAACTAATTCAAAATATATTGATATTCAGAGAATTGCCCTTCCCTTTAAAAAATAACTGTATAAACTATAATCCAACTTTTTTGTCCCTTTCTTCTTTCTTTTTCTTCATCTTTCAAAAACGATTCTAATCCGCGTTTTAGAAACGAACGCGTCGGTTCCAAGTATGACCTGGAGTGGAGATCGAATAGCACGCATACGATGGATCAGGGAGACCACCGTAAAGGCTCCAAGGCCACATCCGGCGGCTTCACGTTCAACCAGCAGTTTGAGGACGAGCAAGAAGGCGATGATGTTGATGAGTTCGCGGAGAACAATGAAAACTTGGAAGACGAGGAATATAGGCAGTCTAGGGTTCAATTCGAGTCTAAGTCGCGTCGGAATCGATACTCCGGTGCCAGCTCTGCATTTACCGCGTCGACTATAGGTAGTGATGTGACAGACGTGGACTAGTTTGCGGGAAATAGATGGATTAGTTTTTGGTTTCTTCAGCACCCTAGTGGTGGTCATGAGATTGAGGGCCGTAGCGATACGAACCAGGTTGATGAGTTGATGAGTTGGTTTTAATGTCCAACGTCAGCAATGTATAGGCTACATTGTGTACGGGCCCCAAGACTGACATCTGACATCTTTATGTGCTGCCACACACGAGACAGGGCGTGAATATCATGACTCATGTCTCAGCCGGTCACATTAAACTGACTCCGAACCAACAAGTAGGGAGAAAAATTGCTAGGGCTCGAACCACGGACCTTTTGCGTCGGAAGCAGATGTTCTACCCCAGGATCACTGCGCTCCCCAAAAGAACAAGGTAGGTAAGGAAATCTGCGAGAGAACAAAGTCTGGACGGGTTAGATCAGAGGGCTAAGTTGAGTTGAGTTGAGTTGAGTTGGTTTAACTTCCAACTTCAGAACTATATACGCTATATTGTGGGTTAGACCAAGGAGGACAACAGAGTGAGAGGATAAGAAATCTTGTTGAAGAAAAACAAAAACACACACGCAATGCTTAGGAGAGAAAATAGAAATGTTGTTGGTAATTTTTTTTTTAGAGCAGACCAAATCAGTCCTCGGGAAATTACATTTTGGAGTATGTTTCCCCCTTAAGTTCCTTCAATTCAGCATCTTTCTTGTTAATCTTTTAAAATCGCGAACAGACAAGGATTGCTTAAGCGACCACTGTGTGTTTTAGCACTCATCCTGGAATAAAAGATATTAATTTTGATACGGGGAATGGGTGACCACTGTGTACTAGGTATCTAAGTTGATAGTGCTATGGTCTGTCAAACAGTAGGTTATTGGTGAGGGATGGGTTTAGGGGCTCACAGTTAGAATCTAAAAATTCGGTTTGTAGAGCTCTAGCAGACAGGATAGACCTCAGCTGATCCAAAGTTCCACGCGATTAGGTTCAAAATCAGTTTGACTTGACAAAGAAAATACTGATTCAGTCGACTTTGTAAGGACCCGTATCATTGTAAACCAATCCTAATTGAAGCGTTCGTAATTTAAAAGACAAGAACCAAAACGAATTAGAAATAGCGAAAATTAACGTTGCGGGAAAACACCACGAAAGGAAAAGGCTTGTCGTAATTAGAATAAACTTGTTTGCCCCCATCTACCGGATTTAAAAGAGAAAATAAAGTGCTGTGTAATTTTAACTAGATCGTCATAATTGCAATTTTTTCAAAACAAAAAGAGATGGTTGCGTTTTCTTGAAAGATAGTCTTACTAGGGTTGTTGGGATAATAATACTATAGAAAAATAGCTACTTTACGCTAAGTAAAGTTATCAACGTATTTTTTGTTTTTCTTTTCGAACTTGGTTGGAATAAATGATGCTCTAAAAATAAATCTTTTGAGTCCAAAGATTTTTTTGTTTCAAAATGTTTGTTGTCCTTTTTTTTTTTTTTAATATGTTTTAGTTTTCACTGTATATAAAAATGACGAAAGGTGTGTGCTTACTGTCAGTCACCTTTCTTTTGATATCTTCCTTTAACTTATTGAGATAATCTCTCTCTCTTTATATATATATATATATATATATATATATATATATGTGTGTGTGTGTG
>RQTK01000755.1:107764-139229 GCA_003991915.1 Elysia chlorotica
GAGAGAGAGAGAGAGAGGAGAGAGAGAGAGAGAGAGAGAGAGAGAGACAGGGTGACAGGAGAGCGATAAGCCTTGTTATTTGCCACTTAACCCACCTCACCCCAATCAGAGAAATGAAAGAACTCACTGTAAAGTGTACTGTATTAACTATCTAGGATATGGTGGGCACAAAAATTATAGCGGTTACTATGCTGACGTACCGTAAAAACTACAAACTCTATCCCCCACTCCCCGCCGGCAATTGGCTTGATATGAGTCATGGTATCCCCGCACTGTATTTGCGGGGTAGCATTTAATACTTAATTTTTAGTCATAGGCCAGTCTTCATAATTATATACACAAACTCAAACATCACTATCATCACAACCACAGCACAAGGAACAGAAAAAAAAAAGAAAATAAATCATTTCATTTTGTAGAAGCATTGAGAGGCATTTATTAGAAAATACATAACTTTCCCCAGGTATAATTTAATAAAGCAGATTCCCACATCACCCTAAAAGGGGGGTGAACGACAGCAGACTACACATTGTAACACGTTCCTCACAGGCTGGTTATAATACATAATAAAGAAAAAAACTTGATCTACGCATAAAAATACAACAAAGAGAAAACATAATTTAAGTCTTTACTTGTTCATAGAATTGTTTTCTTTAAAAAGTATATTTATATATCAATATCTTATTTGTAATACTTTGCATTGCATTGAAAAATTATAACATATTATATTATCTTAATTTGTAATATATATATGTATTAATATATTATAAGCCCAGCGGTGATAAGTTTTAATGCAATTGAGTAATGTTTTACATAAGCAGTTGAAATAATAATTGTATCATCAACATTGTAAAAGTTGTACAAGCTTCATATCCAAATGCAGTATACAGTTAAAAAATCTGAAGATATTTGAAAACAAATTCTTGGTCCCTTTCCATTAAATTGAACTGACAACCGTTTCACAACCATTCCCTTCTTACTTTTCATCTGAAATGCTTAATAATTGAAAAAAAAACTCTTCATTTTCAATGTAGTAAAATAAAAAAAAAAACTAATGTATGTGATCTTGTAATGTAAAATGTGTCATGTGCAGAAACAAAACACATCAGCCATAGCGTAATTAATATACAAAAATCTAGTTAGATCAATCATAACCATAATAATATTATACATTTCTTTTTAAACAAAAATATAAATAACAATTATAATTAAAAAATAACAATTCTATTATAATAAATCTAAGTCCAAAATTGATATGATAGAGGCTTTTTAGCGAGGGGCCCGAAAATACTAAAAACATGAGACGCATTAGTTAGGTGTCATAGATTTACCAGAGTATAATCTTTAGGTTATGCAAACACTCTTCCTTCTTCTCACTAATTTGGAGCATATTGTGCCGAAAATTGAAAAGAAAACTCTTAGCCATCTGATATTTAAATGCACGCATGAGATGTACGTCTAAAAAATGTGAATTTTCGAACAGAACGCAAATTTTAACAAACACACTGCAGTTTCCTCAAAGTGTTTTGTTAATTGTAAAATCAGAGCATAAAATAAATCTACTTAAAAAAGTTCACTAATCAGTAAATACAATTAGAAGCATGTGGGTATATATCTTTTTATGACAAAATGTTCAAACAAAAGATTTAAAAAAGCAATAAAAAGGCGAAAACAAGAAAACAAACCAAATATTAACAATGGTGTACTATAAGGGTTTTGAACAGCTAGTATTTCTTTGTGAAAGAAAACATTTTCAAATTCTAAAGATATGGATTCTAGAGAAACATACTTTTGAATTTCATCCATAACCCTTTAACATTGCCCATCTCACAATGCCCACGAATTTTGTGGTTTCTTAACAAGAAACAATAATAATAAAAATAATAATAATAATAATAATAATAATAATAATAATAATAATAATAATAACAAACTGAGTCAAAAGTCATTCTTAGAAAATGCCCAAAACACTCAGTCAACCCTGTGTAAATCCTGTTTGATCAAAATAGAATTACTTGGCATAGCATCATCCTTGAACAAAACAAAACAAAAAAATGATAAAGAAGGATTTTACTAAGATCATGCCCATATAAAAGAATGTATACATTAAAGTACTGGTAGCAGTTTGGACTAAAAACCATTAACTAGTATCAGACTGTTCCAGTAGAAACTAGCAACCAAAATGACAAAGAAGGCCTAGGATTTTCAATTCACCAAGACCACACCCATACATAGAATATTAAGACTGAATATATCAGCAGTGTAGGGGTAATAATTAATATCAATTGTCATGCAGATCCCTTAGGGTTTGTTGTCTCCGACTGCAAAAATACAGTAAAGAGAGAGAGAGGGAGGGAGCATTTGTGGAATGGCACATGTGAAATGTTAGTTCATCGATTGTTTGAGCAAGGGAATGGTTGACAAGAAACATAATATTATGAAAATAAGTCATTTTTTTCAGTGTTAGTTGAAACTGATATAGATGTACATCTAGTTAAAATGCATTTTATAAATGGCTGGAGAAAAAATGTCAATCAACAATTTGTATAACCTTGGCTTAAAGAATCTGTAGCATGTCAATCCTGAAAAAAAGCAAAACATCTTTTTTATATTGGTTGTCTAACATAATAATAAAAAAAGAAAAAAAAAGAATAGGGTATATTATATTCATGTTTCCAGAACTGAGGTATAGAAGATAAAGGTAAAAATGTTAACCAACGAAAAAAACAAAAACTTCACAGATAAACAGATATCCAAACAAGTAACTGTTCAGCAGAATACACATTTAAAAATTGAGAAATAATTAAACATCTTTAAAAAAAATTGAAGTTAGGAGCCTTTTGGTGATGTATCAATCGCTTTAGAGACTTTGTTTCTATGTATAATTATCATGTGTCCCATTCAGACATTAGAGATTATATATTTTTTTTTTTACTTTTATATAACAAAGTTCAAGCTGACAAGATATGGCCCAAAATTATCTTACAGCTGGTGAATAAAATTTGGTCAGGACTTGAAAAAAAAAAAAAAAAAATTAACATATGATTTGCACTGTTAGAAGCATAAAAAAAATGTAACAAAAAATTACAAACAATTCAATTTACTGAGAAAAAAAAAAAGAAGAAAAAAAAAGGATAGGGTATGATTTGAAATTCACAGAATTCATATAAGTAAGAAAGAAAAACAATAAACATGTACGATTTTTTAAAAACAAATACTAAAAGAAGCAAAGCATACAAACACAGTTACTGGGACTCGTTCAGTTAAGAAATTTGTGTAACGAAAAAGAACATTATTTGCATAGTAAGAAATACAGGAACAGATGGTTTGTGTGGGGCTCTACTATTAGCAAGTCAAAGTCACCAGGCAAGGCAGGTTTTGAGATAGAGGCCTTGATAAGCCTTTTTCTGACTCAAATTTCCTTTACAACGGAGTCCGTTTAAGATAAACCTCTTGGGACCGCCTAAAAGTTTATTTCATCCCAAGTTTATATTAATTTATCAATAAATTATACAGAGCATATCACTACCAGATACATTAAACAATGTAAAATAATTAAGGAGCAAACAAAAAAAGAAAGAAATCGTTTCTTTGAAACAGTTTACAGAAAGCCATAGTGTATCTTAAATAGGCGTAATCATAAGCTGACTCCACTATACTTTGTTTTGTTTTTTGAGCAAAAAATCTGTGAGGTGAAAATTGAGAATTTGTGCTGAAATGTGTTTCCCTCAGATGTGATTGTGCAAAGCAGTGATTATTGATCACAATTGCTCGTGTACTTTGACAGCAGTTGGAAATCATGGGTTTACATGACTCTTATATATTATTTATGTCTCTGATTGTACCAACTACCATTGCAGTTCTGTCCTCCAAGCCATTCTGTTATATTGTCCAGCACTTTCCCACTCTGTCTTCCAGGCCCTCTCTTTTCTTCGACCACACCAATTATCACCACTTTTTTCAATAGCCAAACCTTTTCACCTGGGTTGTTGTTGTTGAGTTGGTTTAACGTCCAACATCAGCAGTATATAGGCTATATTGTGGTCAGACAAAAAGACTGACGTCTGACAATTTTATGTGCTGACGCACACGAGACAGGCTGGGGATGCCATGACTCCTGTCTGGGCCGGTAACATTAAACTGGGAAGTGTGATTAGTGTAATTGGGTAATTGTAGAGCATTTGGTCCAAAGCTAGAGGATCCAGCCTTTAAAAATGCCATATGTATACAAAATAGCATGGAAGACTTGAGCACACAAAAGGAAAAACTTCTAAAATAAAACATTAAAAAAAAAAGCGCCATGATTTAAAAAGTTTACCATACAGTGTATCAAATTTAAGTAGCATTTACACCCTGGTCTAGAAAAATTTGCACAGAGGTAAAGAATAAGATTAGCAAATATAAAAAAAGTAAAAACATGTCTGGACCAGCAACTTTGTTGCGTGGAATGCCTTAATTCCTGACCTTTTTTTAAAACCCTCACAATAATAGAAAAATAAAAAATTGACACATTCATTTAAGTATAGATATCCTCTAAAAAAAAAAAAAAATATATATATAGTAAGTAGCATTTGGCATAGCTTAAACGTATCACAATGCGATAGGTACTTCGTAGTGATCTATAAAAAACAAACAGTGGAAACGGAAAAAAGTCAAAATTCACAGTGCAAAACAGTAACAGTATTGAAAACAAAATTGGAAGTATTCACGTCAAACCACAACGAACAGAATTTGTCTCCCTTAGAGTTTTTGCATGATTAAGGCTTAGAGAAAAACCAGATGTAATGCATTTTGTCATGCAAGCTCACATATCAATTACTTTTTTCAAAATATGGCAGTTCATAAATCACTTTTAGAAAAGTGTAGTCGTAAGTTGAATTCCCTAGTGGTAGTGTAAAAAACAAAAACAAACGTGTATACAGTATTAATATTTGCATCCAATCGGAAAAAAAAAGTTCATGTCCTTAAATGATCCCTCTTAGGAACAACCCATGGATAATAGCCATATAAGTTATCAATTTTTCTGCTATTTGTAAGATCCCAATCTATTTATAGATCAACTCAAAGCACTATAAAATGAGGTGGATACAATATGTGGGACACATTAGGACAATTTCAATTTGGATAAATTGAATCTATAAATGGATTAGAAAAAAATTTCCAAAACACAAATAAGGCAATATTGAATTTGCTAACTTAAAAAGGGTATAAAGAGCTCAAAGAAAAGAAAGATGCATTGGGATTCACTAAAAACCAATCCTTGCTTATTATCAACCCAAACTCGCAGTTTTTCTTCATATATCTGTGTAAAGGATAAAGTCATTCTAGCATAAAGCCAAAGCCTTGATATGTTGAGTTTTGAGTTGAACCAGAGCCCATCATGTTTGAAATAAAACTAAGTGTCCACCCTCAGAGTAAGTCTTGACTTTGGCATGTATATAACTTATACACGTACATCTCTGTCCATAATCTACAAAAAAGTAAACTATTTTTGTTTTGTTTTGTAAAGAGTCAAAAATGGTAATAAGTTTTCATAGGCCAATCACGGCAGATGATATAGTTATTCAATTTACAATGAATGACAAATAAAAAATGTGTTTCCTAAATCGGATGGCAAACCTAATTTAATAGCACTTAAGTGGTCAGAAATAGATAAGGGAAGTACAAAATTAGCCTTGAAATATTTAAAGTCAGTTATATCATTCCAGAGTATAGAAATGCAACAACATACCAGCCAAAATTGAGTGATAAGAAAATTGTACTCATTGCTTAATCAATAATTAGGTGGGGCAATCATAAAATAAATAATACCAGTCGAGAAGGAATCTTTCTGAGGCAGCATGGAATACAAAAACGTCTGCACCTCTTCAAGTAGCACCTGCATACAAGTCCGAGACAGAGGGCAGCAGCATCTTGTTGAGTTTAAGTAGACACAAAACTCTCACCATTTTTACAGTTCCACATAACACACCACAGACAACGATGGATGGATTCATGAGATATTTACAATGAGATAAATCATTCAAATGTTCAAATCATAGGAGCGGGAGACAGTGGAGGAAGGTAAATTTTCAAAACAAAACACAAAAATCAACTCTCACCGCACGCACAAAAAGTATGTCAGGCAGGAAGATCAGTGAATACATGGTAGCACTTTGAATTGAAGAGCAGGAGGCCAAAGGTTCAAACTGCGACTGATGCTCCTGTCTCTAGGGCAGACTCCTCTTGGGGGAGGGGGGTATTTTGGACAGTTGATATTTAATTATTTCACATATAGAGCAATTTATTTTACTCCCTCTAGACTCATTAACCAATTTAAACATTGAGACAAGGCTTGCGACCAAGACTGCAATCTTCAGGAAGGGAGGCCGTTTCTAGCTGAAATGCTAATAATAAATCAAGATATTCAGAGATTCAAATATAAAATGATTAAGATATAATTATTGTTAAAACAAAAGCCATGTCTGTGATATTATTCCGTCATTAGGTTTTGCACACATACATTGTGAAACAGTGGCTCTGTCCGTTTATTATTGTAGAAATTTAAGGGTAATATTTTGTTAAATGGGACAGAAGACATAAAGAATAAAAATCCTCAGCTGTGTAAACTTAAAATCCTGAACTATTGCTCAGATTTTGATCTACTTTGACGTGTATCATTCAGAGCAGATACTAAATTTAATTCAGACACCGGTCAAGAGAGAATTAAGTGGGCAAACTACACATAAAAAGAATTAACTAGCTAATAAACTGCACAGCTATACCACAACATGGTTTGGTTTGAAAATAAAATAAAAATGTAATTATGCTAACAAAAACACCTGATTTCCTAATTTCTGAGGGAAAATACTCTCCTCAGTTGGCCTAAATATTGTGTCCCAAATTTCTTTAGAACAAAAAAAAAGTCCAATCAATTATTGTTTACAGGAGAATGGTACAAATAAAAGCTCTGTCGTGGACAGGTCGACACAGTACTGAGGTGAGTGAATACTTAAAACTGCTTTGCAAACCCTTGGACTAACTATTGAGACTTCATTGACAATGAGCTAATTTTCCCCGATGTTGTGACTCCTAGGTATCACCACTTCATAAGGCAAGTCATGCGAGCATGTGTACCTTCTACACACTGTATCACATAAATCATGCATCATCATCAGTATTAAGTTTGTTAAGCTCACATGTTATCTGTATGTTGTATAACATGATAATACATAAACATTTAAAACCAGTCAAGCAAAATACTACCTTAACACTGTTTCACACAACCAGACACCATCTAAAAGTATCATATAAAGTAAATATATTTTTCCAAAAAAAAAATAAAAACTTTCAAATAAAATAACATTATATTTCTTTTTTTGCTCAAACTTTCTTTTTTCACACCGGTCTTTCAGCTATCAAGGTTCTCATTGGTCTCCTTCCCCTCTCGGATTCCACATGTCTATCTTCGTCCTCCGAATTTTTATCAATCTTTATTAAACCTTTTCCAGCAATTTTTTCTTCTTGCCCACCCTTACGTGCCAAACTCTCTACACGAACATTTAGTGACGGATCTCTCGCAGGTCTTACGACAGCATTAACATCTTTATGCAAATTACTTAAACCTTGCTCTCCTTTACTTGGTAACAATTTTTTCGAGGTAAAATTACCCACTTTCACTCTCTCATCCACAACACCTGATTCTTTCAGAGGAATGTGCCCATCTCTTTGTTTAACAGGCGCCACATTAGGTTTCAGATCTCCGCTATTCCGCTGCGAGCCTACATGATGATCACCAGTTTGCTTGTCTACAATGCTACGCCTGCTGAAACTTCTCTTTCTCCTCTCTGGGTCTAAGAGGACTCTTAACCTCCACTCTTGGTTTTACACCGCCAATATCCACTTTGTCATTTTCCTCTCCATCGCTAAGATCTACTTTATTTACTTTTCTTTCACTTGGTAAAAAAACCTGCTCTTCATTCCTCTCTTCTTTAGGTTCGTACGGTTTTTCCTGTGGTAAATTTGGCTGGCTGTCATAAACTCTGTTCACAGGTCGCGCTTTGAACTTTTCCAGAGCTTGTTTTGGCTGATCCACTTGTGGCGAGTCGTGGCGCAGGCTGGTTATGTTTGACCCTAACCCAGCCCTCCTAGAAATTGCAAGTTTCTGACTTGCCTGTGGGAACAATTATAAACAAAACAAAATTGTTAATTTTATCTGTTTGAGTCATATTTTAAAATGAAACAAATCTCTAATTAAATGAATTTGTAATTATAATATTATTCTTTTTTCTTGAGCTTATCAACTTTCAACGTTACTCAAACAATTTAAACCGTTAGCTCCTTGGTAGATTTTTTATCAGACCAAGAATATGCTGTTGCAACAAGACTAAATACTTTGATAAAATAAGTCAATTCCATTCTAAAAACAACAATCTCATTTCTTCTACAAGTGGTGTCATATTTACTCTTTTAATTTTATTCAAACATATTTCATTAGAAAACCTCATTCCAAGGTTGACACTTTAAACAGAAAATATCTTTTATAAAATGCGGTTTACAATGTGAAGTTAAACCTTGAGGGCTAGAATACCATTGCCACACTTATCTTAACATTTGGGGGACAAAATTTTTTAGCTCTGTATTTTCTTTATATTCAATGACACAATATTGCTATATCTCACTGCGCCCCTTAGTATATCTCACCTTTCTGGACGCTCGCATAAATTCTATATTTCTGTACTTCAAAAGTCGTAGCTGGATTAGGAAGATCTCCGAAACTTTCCAGCAGTTACTGTTTCTGTGCTTCATAGAATTAACGTCCTCCTCTAGATTTTTAAGGAAATGGTACTCCATGTCGTCCCCTAAGTGGTGCTGTCAAAAAAAAAAGATGGAGAAAAATCTAAAAATTAATTATGCGCGGTTACTTGGTTTCGCCAACATTAAATTTCAAGATGTTTTGTAATAGTCGAAAGAGACAGATAGTGGAACTACGAATCGTGAAAAATGCATTCTTAATTTTCTTTTAGCTTCTTTTGCTAAATTTGGTGCTGTCAAAGAATAAAGAAAGAAGAAAATCAAGAAATTTATTATGCGAGGTTACTTTGTTTTGCTAAAATCAAATTTCCATCCTGAACTACGAATCGTGAAAAATGCATTCTTAATTTTCTTTTAGCTTCTTTTGCTAAATTTCTGCTTATTCCTTAAAGATTTGCTATACCTTCATTAATTTATAGGTGGGTTCCTTTTCTGAACTACCTCTTAGTCCTTGCATTAACTCTGTCAGACTTAATGTGTATATAAATTATGTAAAATATTTTTGTCATAATGCCTTAAAAATTTAGTCTCGACCTATCATAAGACTCAATGAAAGTAACTCTTAGCCAATATTTTCAGAAGACAAAAAATTGCTTGCCGTCTGAATAACAAAACACAGTTTAGTTACAGACAAATCGAGATCTAGGTTAAAATTAAAGCACATATAGGTATAGAGGATACAAAAATAAATAATACACAATCTACACAAACACTGTTTCTGTGCACATAAAATTGTCAGGCATATGTCTTGAGACCTGTTGCCACATAGGATCCTTCTTGGGAATCTTGAAGACTAATCTTCCCAACTCCCATTATTCAAAGTCTATTCCTTGTGTGCCAATTAGTTTCCTGAATGTTCAAAAAATTTTTAAAGCTCAAAGCTTCGATATTCATTAATTCGAAATAGAAGGTGTCGAGATCAATACAAAGAGGTGCTACAACAAGCGCACATCAATGAGCACAACATGTGTGTGGCCTGATGGCAAAAGGTTGAACTTAAACATGTATCGACCATCTATCTTTTAAAGAATCGATATTCATTAATTCGAAATAGAAGGTGTGGAGATCAATACAAAGATATGTGCTAGAACAAGCGCACATCAATGAGCACAACATGTGTGTGGCCTGATGGCAAAAGGTTAAACATGCATCGAGCATCTCTCCTTTAAAGAATAAACTCCCTTGCCTTGGTGAAGGCCTGGTGGATGATCTTCAGCAGTGGTTCCTTCCCAGACTCAAATGTCCTGCGAGAGCCGTGGAGGACCGAGATGCCACTTCTCTCGGCCGACACACAGTTGCTCGTGTAGCGACAGTGATCGTTGCGGTAGTTCCATTTACAAGGCATCAAGAACATTTGGTCTGAAAAATTAGAAAAAAAAAAAAAAAAAATTTTGCAGAAGAATTCAGATTACAATCATTGTCATAAGACACCATTAATCATAAATTTAAACTTATAATAATAAGGTTTTATCTAGTGCTTCAGTAAAATTAGAGATGACAGCTAAATAGCGTTATATCTGTACAGAAGTATTATTAAAACAAAAACTGTAGAGATTGGGAGCCTGGTTATAAAATAGAAGAAACAGTATGACGAATTGCCTAGTCATTAATCTGTTATAGTCCAAATCTTTGGTTATGCTTCTCTCAAAAATGCAAAAAGCACAGAGAGAACCTTTTAACTCCCCCTTGCAGATACCTCTGAGACTATAGACTTAGTGAGACATTTCACAAAAAGAGCTTGCAGAGATATTGCATGCTAATTCTATTTCTTCATTGAAATACAAGCTGAAGACCAATCTTTCTAAGGTTTTACTCTTTAACCTTTTATTTTTTTTTTATTATTAATGCCACAAAATGCCAGTCAAAATTGTCTCCAAAGCAAAGATACAATGTTTATACCATCATTATTTTGTTTCTGGATATATGAACGTACTCTTTAATTTTAGTCAATATAGCATCCATCCATGAGCTACTTATTCATGTACGCTGACATCGTTTTTTAACAGCTCTATGAACGGTTTGAGCAACGCTCTGAGCGTTTCTGAACAGTTAAAGAGTTGCAGAAGAAAGTTATACTGTCCCAATTATTCTAAACCTTGTACGTATAATAATCCCCGATAAACTTCTTAGTATTTTGCACTATAAGGTGCATATCCATAGATAAACTTATGAAAGCCTGAAAATTCTATATCATAGCAATCTGCCCGAGAGCCAACGCTTACAGGCTGCTGAGTTGAAGAACATACTTAAAACAGATCTGAGATTGATTTTTTCTTCAATATTTCAATACTTGGTAGTAATAAAAATTAATGCCAGAAACATACACACGCGGTGTGAGACTCCTTGACTAACTTAAAAGTTGAAACCTAAAAGAAATTTTGTAGGATGTCTCCTTGACGAAATACAGCTGCTTTTTACAAAGATATAAATGGAGAAAATTAAATGTGTTATCTTGATGGTTATAACTAGAGTCATGAGAGAAGATACTATAGATGTCTATAAATTTGTATTTCATAAGATCTTCCATCCCTGTATAGAATAAATGGACCAGCTCACCAGGGTGAAAGGCAAAGTAGATGTTGATGAGATCCTGATCGCCCCAGGGTAGAGACAGTCGGTACTGGTGAAACAACCGCTGCATGTCAGACAACCAGGACGTCTGACGCAAACGGTCCAAGTCCATCAGCATCACACCAGAGTTCAGGCCTGAACCAGAGAACAGTCATGGCATTACAACAAGCAATATATATGCATCCATGATTCTGAAGTTGATTTCAACTTATTTGAATTTTTTACTATGCAATCTCTTTTTTTTTATATTATATTAAAAATGCATATCAGTGCAGTTTAATACAAAAAAGGATGTGTAACTCCATTTTTTTTTATATTTTACATTTTTCAGTGTATACTTTCATGTCTTCCTCTTAAGATCCAAAAAGGCAGTGTTCATTGTTTGTGACAAAAAGCAACAGTATAATATATTCAGAATTAGATTTTTAAAATGCCTTTAAACATTTTTTGTTCCTCCTGTGAAGGCTTGTTTATTATTTTTGTGTAGCCAACTATTGGATAACATATATGAAATGTACACTTTTTTTGAAGCAACCAGACAAAAGTTAGAAATTTATTTAATTAGCTATTTACAGTATGTGCATTAGCCCCCAAACGCACTTAAAGAGGTTGAAAAAATGTAATCATTTCTACATGCAGAGATAAACTTGATTTGAAAATACAAAAGGTCAATTGATATAGAATATTTAGACCTCTCAAACTCGAAACTTATATTAGCGGCATGTGCCTGATTCGGCCTGGTCGCCCCACATTTAACTTACAGTTACTTAAAACAGTCATAAAAAAAGGCTAGAAACAAAGCAGATTTTCAGTTTTCACAAAACACATTAAATTTTACAAAATTATAACTGTCCTTTGCCACTTTGCCATTAAACACACATCTATAATATGATGCAGGATGTCATTCACACACACAAAAAAAACAACGTAATACAAGCATTAGCCACACATTGCACTAACCAAATTTTCCGTAGAAGGGGTGGTTGGCAAACCGGTTGTACCAGGCGGCAAAGCTCGCCTCGGCTTCCCCGACAAGACCAGCCAGCTGGGTTGAGTTGAAGTCATCAAACATTGCCCACAGGTTCTCAAGTGACTCAAGAAACACTGTGTCTGTGTCCACATAGATCAGTCGCTCCACTGATCGTAACAAGTTCTGTGGTAAATAAATTGGGTTATGAGTAAGACATAAAAGGTTAATGTATTTAGACCAAGAGATGGGTTGATTGTCATGTTTGGAAGAAAAAAATTGTTGCTTTAACATTTATAAGCTCTTGGAATGCTTGAGAAATTGATACATATATCATTAGTCTAGTTTGTTGAAAAAAAAAAAAGAACTGTGCTGGCTTACAGGGTGTTTGATTTAAGCACATATAGATGTGGAAAACTTTAAGCAGTGCCATTGATCTTTGAACTTAGCTTACATTTTAATCTGATTGACTTTTTGATGACATATATACACTTTACTTTAATTTTCCTTTCCTTTTAAATCTTAATGGTCTCTATAGCACAAAACACAAGATACAGAAATGTAACCGGCAGATAAGGTGAATCAAATAATTTTTGTTTCCTTATTAATGTATATGTATAACACACCTGAAGCATTATGTATACAAGAAGGATAAAGAAGTGCTCAAAAGTGAAAGACCTACTAAAAATGCTTAATGATAAAGTTACATCAATGCTTCCAAAACCTTATTTTATTCTGATTTTACACTAATGTGCCGCGGTAATTGATGTGATGTTCATTTTTTTAAATATATCGCACTTATCATTGCTTTAAAAATTTAACCATTTTAACCATTTTTTGAATTTTCTCAAGTAGTTCCACTGTATTTGATGAGTGCTACAGTGGACCTCCCATGTAACAACATTGGACTCACTAAACATCGGCCATAACAAAAGTCTATCAAGGGGGCGTTTTTTTTCTCCTTTATCAACCCCATGCTTGGATCTCGGCCTCAGCGAAAAGAATCAATGAAAACCTCAGATCATGAGATGTAACGAAGTATTGCCACATATTGCCTCAGATTTCAAGAGGATTCTTAACAAGCATTTTTACCAGCTGTGTGTTTACTACTGCCAAAGGTTTTGATATAATGTTAGGGCGAGCAGGGGTGGAGAACTTTGAGCAGTGACAGCTAGCCTAAGGTGTCTTAACAAAGGAGGGGGTGGTTGTTGAGTTGGTTTAACGTCTCACATCAGCACTATATAGACTATATTGTGGACGGGCCCCAAGACTGAAATCTGACAATTTTATGTGCTGCAACACACGAGACAGGATGGGGATACCACGACTAACGAAGGAAGGGGAGATGTTTGGCTACATCAGACAAAACAATAACTCACTGGTAGGAAAAGTCTTTGAGATGCACACGGTTTGAAGAGTTTCTTCCAGGCGTTGGTTGTAGAGCTGTCTGGAAAGGTCACGTTGTAGATGTGGTACGAGAGTCGCTGGCGATGAACTAAGGGCCAAAGGTCAAACTGGAATGAAATGAAATAATTATAGTACCATCAACTCTTAACTTACTATGTGATCTCACTAAAAGTCCTCAGCATAAACTTAGCTCTCTACTTTGGTTTTTATTAAGCTCAACAATAGTAACTTTAGATTAGTGAGCAATGCTAAATAGTTAACATTTTTTTTACCACAAATGGTACTGTGACATCTCTGCTTTGTGAACATAATGCATATACATGTATATAATTATATATTATACATCTTCCACATTGGTAGAATTAGAACTACTTTTTGTGAAATTATCCTATTCCATACAGTTTGGCCATTATTAACATGTATTATTAAGATCATTTTGTGTTACTCTTGTCTATTTTTAGACCATGATTAATAACAAAAAAAATGGGACACTCAAATTCAAAGTTTCAGAGAGATAAAGAACTGAAGAGATCATTGTTTCATATTAAAAAACATGTATATTATTATTACGCGACAGATCTGCAAAATATCATTGAAGTTGGCTGCACACTATTCTTCTGTTTCTCTAAAACCTTTACTCTGATAATTCAGCACACCTAAATAATTATATGGTTTACCTGATCTTGAAAAAATCTTTGTATTTCCGGTTCAGCGAAGATGTGGAAAATGAAAGAAACATTGAGAGGCGTGACCATGCTGGCCGACTTAAGCATCGTGATGGTTTCCTGCGTGCGTGTTCCGCACACAACCACGCACAGGTGGATCGGATTACCGTGGCTGTGGTCTCTCAACCTGGTCGGGATATAGAGAGTAAAACTACGATCAAAAATCTACATAAAATGACATAATGTGATAAAACCTGATGATGCCAACTGGGTCAGTATTTTAAAATTTTGTTACTGAACTTTTACGCTTAAATAAACGTATCATAGTGGATACAACCCCTTGATATAGTTTTACTGAACTTTAAAAAAAACTAAAAATCTGTAAATTTAAAAGGAAAATTGGCATGCCTGAAAACCTTCCGGGATGGACAGCAAAACATCTGTGTCAATGTCAAAAACTGTGTCAAATAATCATGACATTATTTATCCTCACTTGAAAGAAAATGAAACTGGATGCATCATGTATTGCAGTCTCTGACCATTACACTGATCTCCAGAGAATAATTATTTGATTGAAAATTTTGGCTTACTCTGACCACAGTTCACTCAATCACTTTACAGCTTATATGAAATATACCTAAAGCAACTTCAAAGTTTGTTTTATCTCATGTTTATATTAAACAGTCACTAAAAAGTACCAAAAAAAAAGGGAATTGGGCCTCGGGAATAGTTATAAATATGAAGAAATCTAGTTTTAAAACCTTGACACTTCTTTCTCAAATGGTTTCCACTATTATGACTATATAAAAAACTTGTTTGCCACATTCATGGCCAATCCTATTCACACATTAATTAGCAATGATAACCATGGGTATGTTACTTTCAGAAGTTAAGATGTAATAGAAAATCAGTGATTTACAATCTCTCATCATCTAATGATTTTTCTTCCAATTCTACTGTGACTCATAACAACAATTACAGTGTTTTTATATGACTGTCAAGCAAAGTCATCAATCACAAAGTGTTACAAGAAATATGATAACTTTACTAAATATGTAAACTCACCGTTTAATATTAGCATCCAAATGCTCCTTTTCAAATCTGAAGTCATGTTCTTTTGCTGAATTATTCAGCACACTGTGATTCACTTTTCTATTTAGTATGAGCTCATCTTTACTAACACTATCAATGTGGCTGCTGATGGAAACATTTTTTGCCTTTTCACCAGTATCTCTAGGAAAGCCTCCTAGAATGTGAATAGGCTCCTTTTTAACTTTATCTGGTGGAGGTCCAAGGTAATCCGCATACAGATTATCTTTTACTTGACTTGGTCCTGGTGCTGGCTTTTGAATCTTGTCCGCTGAGTAATGAATGTCTCTTGCAGATCTGGTGGCAGATATCTGAGTGTGGATGCGCATGGCTTCCACATGCTTGTTCAAAAACTCCTCATCAGATTTCTGACGCAGTTCATGGCTTAGTTGGCTAGACATAAAATCTGGGGAGGACCCCAGCACCAACTTCCTGTAAGCCCTCCCTCCACTCCTGGTGCGGTCCTCTTGTACATTGACCAAGTAGAAGAGAACAACACCCACGCTCACCACAACACTGACACATAACTTAAAAAGAATTCTGCGATGCATCAGGCAGAGTCGCTGCAGTGTCTTCACAGCACCCCACTGGCCTCTCAAAATACCCAGCGGGGCTTTGTCACTAGAAGAAAAAAAAATAATTTCATGAAATTTCAAAGAAAATTTTATAAATTAATATTCTCGCAGAAAATATCATGCAGTACAAGCATAGTCTTGGCTACTACTAGATCGAATATATTTGTAATTTCTATTTATCCACATGGAATTTTTTGTTTTTAACGAATAATATAGATAGCTAAAAATTACTCTCATTTTCATTAAATTTCAGATTTAAACATCAAAGAAGTACGCCTAGAGGTATTTATAATCTAGGCCGACAAGTAATTCATTTTTTAGTATTGTTACACTGAATTTTTTTTAATGAAGACTTCTATTTAATCTATCAACTTGTAAGAAGCTAGATTTAGATCTAAATCTAACTGCAACATTGTAAGATTGTTGAATCATTGTTGTGATAGTACTTACAACACTGGCCAAAGTATGATAGAACTAGAAGTTCAAAAGTTTTAATTTTATGCAGATCTAGATTAAGACATATCAATCGCATCTCTCTTGCTGTGCACGGTTTGTCTTCTATTTAAGACTACAAGATCTATCTTTCTTCCCAACTTACATGCTGATCCTGACTGCCCTAGATCTGCCCCTCATCCAGAGGAGAACTCTGACCTAACCGTCTAAATGTAGATCTAGTTTCTTGAAGGGTGGATGAAATTAGCAAGATCGTCGATCCAAGGCGAAGAGCCAACCCTTACAACAACTAAGTGTAAATTTGCGAAATGTTCTTCATATTTTTTTTTACTGTTGAGGTTTTTCCTACGTCGTAAAATTACTTTTGTGTCTTAATCCTTTCCATCAGTGTTGTTACTCGTCACCGTCTCACCGAGATGCTACTTAGCCAGGAATAGGCTAATGTGCACAAATAGGCTTTGTAGTTTTGGGTATTACAAGAAAACTTAAAATCTATACTAATAAATTATAAAAAGACAATATTAATCTTTAATGAATCTTTTTAGTTCCATGATACTTCAGATTTTTATCTATTGTAAATATTCTAAATTATTCAGTACTTTTTATCAATAAGATTTCCGAAAAAAAGATGGCCATACTTTTAAAGTTGGCAAACATAGACAGGAAAAAGCTATTGCTCTTGTTATCGGCAAAATAATAATTATTTGTCTACCGAAACTTAACACTTTTATATTGTTTTTTATTTTCTTTATATAAATATGAACTGATTCGTTATTTAAAGCCACTTTTATTCACTCAAGATGCCGTATGATAAAGAACATCAGCCGGTTTTATTGGTCAACGTTTTTATGTTAAAATTAGGACAATGAAGGATTTTAAGCAATACAACAACAACAAATTGTAACTTACACTACAGCCATTAAATGTGGTGTGTTTATAAAACAGTTAAAAGGACGATCGTGTATTAAAAAATTAAAACATTTTAATCCATATTCTCTTATATTGCGCGGTAACCCTGGGTAAAACACCGGCTTCCGACGCTGGAGGTCCGTGGTTCGAGCCTTGTCGATTTCGCCCGCTACTGATTGGGTCGGTGTCAGTCTAATGTCACCGGCTCAGACAGGAGCCATGGTATCCCCACCCTTCTCGTGCGTGGCAGCACAATTATGTCATTCTTGGGGCCCGCCCGCAATAAAGTGCTGATGTTAGACGTGAAACCAACTCAACTACTCTCTCTCTTTCTCTGTGAATCTATCTATCTATCTATCTATATATATAAGAATACACCAACCTAATTTTTTGTTCTCTCTCTCTCTCTCTCTCTCTCTCTCTCTCTCTCTCTCTCTCTCTATCTATCTATGTGTGTATCTATCTATCTATCTATCCACCATTATACAAGCATCTGTAACTTTTAGTTGTATTTTTAATTAATTCAAAATTTAGCAAGCTGGTTAATAATTCGGACATGTTTTTTCCATCGGAACATCAAACTGGACTTTTACATTTTCTCATTCCAACACTTAATATTTCCTCAGTTATTTACCACATTATTGTTAGTCACGCTTCAAAACAAGCGATATTCAATATTATATTAATATACATTGTATTGTGTATATCTTTTCTCTTATTAACTTTAACATAGTGTCGGAATTTTAATATATAATACATTCTTAGATATGATTATATTTATATTTTAGTGTGTGTACCAGTATTATTATTATTTTAGTGCCAACATTGTAATGAGATTATTGGCCACACCAACGTTCCATTAAATTACATAATATATCATTTAAAGCAGATTGTTTAGCTCTTTTGTTAACAGTGTGTTCAAACATAAAGCCTTGTACACATTCAGGGCATATCCTTTGGCGTTACCCCTTATTACATACTATTTTATGATATTTCCCTTATATTTTCGACCTCCAAAGCATCATTTTTTTTTCAAAAACAAACTTGTAACTTTCTTTGATCTCAACAGTGATCTCACCTGATCTTTGATAAAAAATGAAGAAAAACATCAGTAGGGGTTTAACATGTTGTAATTTGAAACTCTTTGCCATCTACACTCTTTACTTTTTATTGCATCTACAATGTTATTTGTGACGATTAAATCTCTGACGTGTTAAGAGCCAATAGTATAATTTTTTTCACCATTTAAAGGAGATTAGTTTGCTTTTAGAAATACCACAACATTGAAACTTGTAGCTTTGTAATTACTCAAGTTATATTCCCTGGCGGTTACCCTTTAAAAATAGTATTCTCTGTTGTTTCCTTATTAAAGTTTTGAACTTAATAGCATTTAAGAAAGAATTTTAAAACAGATTTATTTAAACCTTGTTGGGTCAGTCCGCCCACCTAATGTCTGACAGAAAAAAAGGAAAAACAAATTAGAAAGGCTTTAACAATTTGTCGGAATTTGAATCTACAATGTATATTACATTTTATATATTTCTTTATAATTTCAGTGTGTATCATTTCTTTAGTGCCGATATTGTATTACAATAATTGGCCACAACAACGTGCCATTAAAATACAATAACATATTATTTACAACAGATTGTTTAGCTCTTTATTAACGGTACGTTTAAACATAAAGCTGTGTACATATTCAGGCTATATCCTTTGGCGTTACCCCTTATTACATATTATTTTCTGTTATTTCCCTTATATTTTCGACCTCCAAAGCATTATTTATTAAAAATTATTTAAACAAACTTTTAACTTTGTTTGATCTCAAATGTTTGGTCTTTGCGCTCACCCGATCTCTGATAGAAAATTAATGTGGAAAAACATCACTAGGGGCTTAACATGTTGCAATTTGAAACTTTTTGCCTTCTACAATCCTTTTTTTTTTAGTGTATTTACAATGTTATTTGTGTCGATTTTGTATTGACATTGTACAAACGTTTTACGAGCCTATAGTATATATATTTTTTTACCATTTGAAGCAGATTAGTTTGCTTTTTTAAATACCCCTACGTTGAAACTTGTATCTTTGTAATTATGCCAGTTATATTCCCGCAATATTTCCACAAATGAGCCATCAAGTTTTCTCCAGCCTTTTTGCTGAGGAAGGGACAAAATTTTCCATGAGTTTTTCTGATGAAGTTTCAAATTTTTTAAATGGGTGTTTTAAAGTTCATCTTCGATGCAAAATTCCTCTAAGAGTAAGGTAGGTAAAAAGGACAAACACTGGTTTTTGACATGTTGAAAAGATTGACCAAATTTGAAATTTAAATTAAATGAAGAAGAAACTACAAAATACAAGTACTAAATGAAAAACACTTTAATTTAAAGTCAAATATGAACCCTCCCCCCCCCCGCACAAAACAAAACAAAAAACAACAAACCACTCTCATGTTGTGACGGTGTTAGTAATTTATTCAAGAGATGCCACTTTAGTTGATAATGCAGAACTTTATGTTCATTCAATTCATTAGAATCATTTAAAATTGCTGGCAAATTGGTCCGCCCAATGAAACAATAATGCATATAATCAGTTTTGAAAAAGTATACAGGTAGATCTTTATAATTTGCAAAATAAAAATGTAAAAAATTAATTTTAAATAATACTCTGATTATTAATAACCATAACAATGGCTTCTAAAGTGTGTGGAAAGAGACTCAGCATACAATGATTTTATATGAATTAAATTAATTCCATATAACAGATCATCAACGCATTTTAAAAAGCATGACTTACATTGCAATAAAAAAGATATGGCGTAAAAAAAGCCTGTTTAAAAAATTATAAGCATAAAATAAACAACAACAAAAATGTTCAAAAAGCAGAACATTATATAAAAAAAAAAGACGTTTGCTTTTTCATAAATGAATATTTTGTGAATGTTGAAAAGAAAACTGTAAAAAATTGTACATGATTCTCATAATGCTCACTTTCCATCAAAAGGAATAGAAACGTCAAAAAAAAAAAAAAAATTGTTAAAACTTCTTTCAAAATAATTTATGGCACAGAAAAAAAAAATTATGTTCACTTTACTGATCCTAAATTTAGTTCAAGAGTTGCAGTAATATTAAAATCACATCTTTAAAAACCTATTTGTTTACATTCAAATTCACTTATTTTTGCGGAATGTTTTTTTCTGGCTCAAGAGAAAACACATTATTTTATAAAAAAAACTTTCAACAAATACATAGATTGTCTGTACATTGTAAGAGTTTTTTTGTTCGTTTTTTTTTTTTAAATTTATAATCATATTGAAGATTTTGCTAAAGGCTAAATAAAAAATTTTTTTTTAGAAACCTGAAAAAAACTTAGTACATGTATTAATGTATTAAAGATTAATTTTAAAGGCTAAAAAGAGGATTCTAAACAATCTAAAACAAAAACAATAACAGTGTATTAATGCAATGCCTTCTATATTAATTATTATTTATAAAAAAAATCACATAACTTACATACAATAAAAAAAGTTTTGATGCAAGTTTCAAAGTAAGAGTTCTCTATTCCAAGCACCAATATTTAAAAGTCTCACGACCCTTTTCAACTTACAAACTGGGACTAAAGCAACATTGCTAGACTTTTTGCTAGAATCTTGATAGACGTGTGTGATATAAAGATATAAACTAAGAGTGATAGATGTGTGTGGTATAACCACATAAACTAAGAGTGATAGACTTGTGTGATATAACTATATAAACTTAGAGTGATAGATGTGTGTGGTATAACTATATAAACTAAGAGTGATAGATGTATGTGATATAACTATATAAACTAAGGGCGATAGACGTGTGTGATATAACTAGATCTATATAAACTAAGAGTGATAGACGTGTGTGATATAAAGATATAAACTAAGAGTGATAGACATGTGTGATATAACTATATAAACTAAGAGTGATAGACGTTAATGATATAACTATATAAACTAAGAGTGATACACGTGTGTGATATAACGATATAAACTAAGAGCTCTCATCGCTTCCGACTTGATCGACCCCCCTCTCTGACACAGCCAGAGTCCAGTCTTCATTTTCCTCCTCTTTACACAGCTTGATAAGAATCTTTCCCTCCAATACCTGTAGAGGAAAACAGAAGGAGATAACAATTACCCGTTCTATCCAAGTCGAATTTGTCTGCCCTAGGCTTCTTGTCATTGGTCTACTGAAGAAAGCTTGATAAAGCCAAAATGTTTTAACTTTTATACATGTATATATATACTGCAGTTCTTGTGTACCCAGAGTCTGCACTGGGAACACTGAATGGAGTTGACCCCAACCCCACTCCGGCAGACTGCACATGGGTGCGCTCCAGTGTCTCTGAGAAGATCCAACCCTGGGCCTAATACCATGAATTTCGTCTTCCTCATGTTCACCCTCAGGCCCTTGTTTTCCATCCCTTCCTTCCATGCCTTTAGCTTAGTGATGCATTCTTAAAGCTTGATAAAGCCAAAATGTTTTAACTTTTATACATGTATATATATATGTTAATACTCTTTTTTCAGTTCAAGTTGGTGACTGCTTTAACATATATTCAATTATAATTATCTATATACAACATGTATGCAGTGTTTCTTATTTTCCAAGGTTAAAGATATAAAAAAAAAAAGGTTTGTCTTCAAAAAGTTTTTGCATCTCCTGGGTGTCCCAAAGAGTCCCTTATGGACACAGGTCAAGACTTGAGATCCACAACACACAAACAAACCTACTGCTCAAAGACCAAGTCCAGAGCCCTAGAAACCTGAGCTTTCTTTCTCGATTGAGTTCGATAGAGACAACGATATAGTCAAATAAAGCTATAATTACGTAAAGACCAGATTGGGAAAAATTCAGTCAAAATCCGTTTTTAATACATGTATTTCTTGAAATTTGAAAGTCTACGTTTAAACTGCTCACGATTTTACTTTCAACTACAGGGATTAGTTCTTTATAATCTTTTTAGTGTCTCCCCCCCCCCCCCCCCCCCTATGTTCGTCTTTCTCACACACTCTCTTTCTTTATCTTACTGTTTTTGTCTGTCTGTCTGTGTTCGTCCGTCCTCTCTCTCTCTATCTATCTCTGTCTGTCTGTCTTTCTCTTTCTCTCCTTCCCCCAAAGTCGCTGACTGTCTGTCTCTCTCCTCCACCTAAAGCTGTATTATCTATTCTATAAAATGCAATTTTTTGTTAATTTGCGAAGGCCTCACAGTAAGAAAAAAAATAAATAAAGAGAAACTTACTGTCCAAGTGCAGTTTTGTGGAACAATTCGTCCTGGAAGCTGTCTTACTTTGTAAGTATATTTAGTCTTTGTCATTTCTTCACGATCTTTGAGAACCAGATCTACCTGTAAACTCTGGCAACTAAAAAGAAAAAGTCAGAAGGCCTATTAATAAAAAAAAAATACACCATAATAATGATAGTACATGAATATGACGACGACAATGACGACGACGACTACTACTACTACTACTACTACTACTACTACTACTATTATTATTATTATTATTATTATTATTATTATATTAGTACACCATGTACTATCCCTTTCCTCAATCCTAGTGCACTGATAACCTGAGTGAGTTAAAAACAATAAGAAAAAAAATTAAAAAAAAAAACAAGGCCATTTTCCAATAAATTTGATACATGTATTTTAGTCTGCATTTTTAGATTCCTACTAAAAGTATAAAAATGTCTTCTTTATCAATCTCCTATAAAAGCAAGAGGGTACAATTGCAGCTTAAAAAGAACATTTTCCATTTGAAAAACAAAAAAACAACCCAAAAAACGTTAACAAAGCAAGACAAACAAGCTCACAATTTGGGGGAATTTTTTTTAGGTCAGTACTGAATCATGTAAAATCATACGAATTTGGAAATAATAAACGTTGCCATAACACGGTTACTTATCAATTCTGACACCTTCCATACTCATAGCCATTCAATTCCTCCTCTGTATGAAAAAATATCATCTTCAACACGTTTCATAACTAAAAAAAATTGTTTATTTTATGATATCAGTGGATCAAATCATAAGTAAATTTTTCCGTAATTTTGAGAGTTCTAGAAATGACAGAGGAAAAAAAACAACAAAGTTGTTTATCAATTTTCTAACATACAAAACTCACTCTGGGAAAAACTTCACATCACAAGTTCCATTCTTGGGGAGAAATCTGTTTTCTGATGGCTCCAGCTTGTCACAACAAAGTTCTATTGTGACGACTTTTTGGTTTAGGCTTGATTTTGGGACAGATGCTAGAAAATGCAAAAAAAAAAAAAACACAAAAAAATAATAACCAAAAAAGTGTTTGCTCAATAAAATTTGTCTACATAAATAATGTAAAGTCCCAAGATTTAAATAGGACACAAAGGTGTAATAGAGTTCTCTAGCAATTGCCTAGAGAGAGATTGAAAGACAGATGGTTTAAAGTTTTCTAGCTATTGTTTAGAGAGAGATTGAAAGACAGATGATTGGTGTATCCTTGCTTGACTACAAAACCAAGGCATGAAAAGATAGAAGACACAAATTGATGACATCAGATATCAAATGAAAGAATCAAAACTCAACTGGACTGGCTATGTAGTACTAGTTAGAATGTCAGGCAATTGATTGACATTAAGAGATACCCTGGCTATTCCACAGAAGAAAAGGATGACCAAGCCTGAGATAAAGAGGTGAAATTGGACATCAGTTACGAATCATTGAATGCAGTTTAGGGAAAGGCAGAAGATTGTGGTTACTAAAAGTGGAATGCGCTCTACATTTAGATTTACATGTATATACCAGTATTTTGAAATTGACTTGTTGAAGTGGTTGCAATGATTAGAGGTGAAAGTTAACTACCACTGGATTTAGCAAGATTGTCGATGCACAATGTTATGCTGAGGCTTGGAAACTTGTTACTCCATTAAAACTTGTAGTATCCAAGTTTTAAAGAATTAAAAAAATATTTTTGCTCATGTACAAATGATTATAGATTTAGAAAGATCTTAATCAAACCTATTTCTTTCGTTAATACTGAGTAGTCCTAGATGCAACTTGAATGATGAGATTTGAGGTACATGTAGGCCCTAGTTATAAAATGCAAAAGATACACTAAAATTGGCTCATCTCTGAAAACAGTCAGAAGAGGAGGGGTGAAAAACAAAAGGGAAGGAGAAGCGCTTTTATGCATCTATAGGCCTTTATGTATCATGCACATTTATGACTACAATTTTGTCATTTATTATGTTTTTTATTACATCACATAATTTGTGGGGTTTGTAGGATGGACAATGCTAAAAGGATTGCTCACAAATTTGAACTGTGCTAAAACTGAATGTTATGTTTCTTCAGCGTAGCTATAAGTAACCTATTGGAAATAAAAACATTTGCATGGAGAAACTCTTCCATACTTTGAAAAAACGCTTATATGGCATTGTAAACTTCTTTGTTTTATTGTTTTTGCATTTCATTGCCATTTGTAAACTTTTGTTTGGACATTTTTATAAACCATGAAAAATAATTGACCCACATTTTGTAAAATGTACGTACAGAATATTGATTTTTTTAAAGAAGCATTAATTTTACAATCAATCTAGCACGCTAAATGAACAGGTAGTGTGAGCATTAAAATTTAAATATGCTGTTTTGAAAAAAGAAATTCCATCACTGTTTATAAATGGTCCTGAACATGTTGAACTGGAGAAAGCCTCATGCTTAGATCTATTTTTGCAGTCGGAAATTTTTGGAATGTTGAGCAAATTTAAGAAAGAAAGTATAACTACATGACAACATACATTTGTGTATATATGGTTGAAGTACGGCACACAAAGAATAACATCAATAAAAAGGGATTTATTATCAGCTCTCAATGCACTTATAACCTACTGATTTAGCTGCTCAGTAGCCAGAATAAAATATTAAACAGAGGGCCTTGAAAACTCAAGTTATCCAATTTACTGAACAAACTATGACTTTCCTTCCGCTTGATCTATATCAAAAATTCAAAATTGGCGATCTTAGCCTCTGATGGCAAAACAAAGCATGTTTGGGAGATGATAAAATAAACACATATTGTGTCCATCTTAAGCTCATTAAATTTTCAAATTGATTGAAGCAGCCGTTTCTATTCATGAAAAATGATGATAACAAAAATTGAGGCTATTTTTTTGTAAAAACATGTAAGTTGGAATGTTTTTGACATACCCTCTAAATAACGCTTCAAAACTTTGTATCCAGACTTGTCAGTCATTGTCAACCTGATAAAGGAGAAACATACATTTCAAAAGAGATTTAATATTCATGTATACATTTCTTATAAAATTCAATAATAATAAAAATTAAAATATTACTTAAAATACCATAAAAAAAAAATAATAATAATAATATGAGAAGTTGTAAGCATCACTTTCGTCCCTACTTTGAGGCGTCATCGATTTTTGTTTTTAAAAGATTTCACTTGCACCTATCTAGATCTAGTAGGCCTAGACTAGATTTCGAGATCTAGATCTATAAAATTAATGTATAGGTTGATCTAGATTCTAGATTCCAGATCTCTAGAGCGTAAGCCGGATACATTCTACTTCTAGATCTAGGCTGAAAGAGAAAAAGTGGCACTGGTGTGGTCCCTAGCCTGTGGTCGATCAAATGGATGAGTGATAAAACAAATTTAACCTCTAGATGTTAATCTTGGACTCTCAATCTAAAGCTTGGATAAGTGGGATAGCATGTTCAGTCCAGCCATCACTCGATCTAAACTGCAGTCTGCATGTTCCACCAATGGGATCGAAAGGAAAACTGATATTAATTTTTGAATCCAGGCTTTTCTAGCGATTCTAAGAATTTAAGGTAGTGTTGTTTGCTTCCTTGTCGGTGATAATAGGTTCTGAAAAAAATATTCTCACTATTATCTTATTTTCTTTATCTGTATCGGCAAAAGATTGCGATCGCAGCTTACCAGGTAGATCACTAATTTTAGATAAACAGCAACTTTTTGCAGTTTTTCACAATTAAAATATAGCAACTTTAAAGAAAAGTAAAATTATTTCACACAAGTGTAGGCCCCTACCCACAGACATGAGAACAGAAAAATATCTAGATCTAGAGGGTTGTTTTATTAAAACCTATAGGGTTCACAGTTCAAATCCATTTCAGAAGTGCGATGACAATTTTAATTGATACAGTATGCCTGTTCGTGAACGAAAACGGTTTTACTGTTTCAATCTCGATAGAAAGAGACATTTCAAGACAAGTTATATAATTGTATTATTATAAAATTCTAATTAGTTCAAAGAAGTCAATGATAGACTGCCTGTCTGTCTATTTGTCTGCCTGTCGGCCTGTCTGTCTGTCTGTCTGTCTGTCTGTCTGTCTGTATGGTCTCTCTTTCTCTCTCTCTCTCTCTGATTATTTATCTGTTTTAATTAATATTAGGAATTCTAATAATTTGTCATCTACGTTTTGTTCCCATTTAGTTTCAATCTCATCTGGTCCACTAATTTTACATTATGCTTTGCTGTTTCACATTTCATCTACTAATATGCTTATCGATTGAAAGCCTGTAAAACTCATATCTCCCAGCATTTTCATATTGTTTTGCTTAGTTAAAAAACAAAAACAAAGAAACAACATCCAAAACATTCTTAAGTATAAATCGAATGTGATTCATAAAAGCTAAATCTATACCCCAACTTTGGGCAACTTTTGCCACTTTCACAACTTTTCGCGGGGACAGTTCTCAAAAGCCACAATTTAGAGTAGAAAATTGGCGCCCTTCCCCTATCTCCAACAAAATGTAACTTTAACAGTTTATGTCTTAAACTTGGTATGTTTAGTTTTCTCTATAACCTGTCCGCATAGGTCATAAGTACACCATCGTGGTTGCTCACAACTTTTCCTAAGCCTTCTTATTTTGCACTATATTCTTCCAACAAGTAGGAAGCTACATAAACATTGACATTGTTGTTAGTCCCTAATGTTTAGTTGTGCAAAGATTTATAATCTATGAAATGGACTCAAGTTGACAGCAGCCCTTGAAAATTGTTACAGAAGTACTACAAGTTTCTATGGCGCCAACCACAGTCAAACATTAGATTCAAAAAGATTTTAAATTATTTTTATTCTGACCAACATTGAAAGAGCTAAGTTGGTTTCTGAAAGTCTAAACTCAGCAGCAATGCTAGAGTGTGGATGAGTCCCAAAGCTAATATCTATGTTATAACATATTGTGTGCACAGAGGCAGTGCCGGTATACCAGGATTTCTGTCTCAGCCAGTCACAATGTACTGACACCAACCCAGCCATAAGGGAACAAAATCAGAGAAAAAATATTTTTTACCGACACAACGTTAAAGGAAAGTGCGTGCCTAATGTCAAATGTTTGCACTGTCTACCATACACAAAGTAGTTTTGTAATGGATGAAATAAATCATTGCTTAAACAATTTCCTAGTTCCAATGTGTTGATATGCACTAAACTAAATTGTACAAGCATCTTAACATGGGTTTTTGATTCAGCTTATAGGGACCCTTCTAGATTTGCGTTGGGACTGAGAAAACATGCACAGACTATCACAAATAACTTCTATCAGGCTTTCTTTCATTCTTGCTGATTGAGCAAAAACAGTTTATTGAAATTCCGGTTAGAATTGTGTTTTTATTTCGTGTAAAATTGCACAATGTGTGGAATACATCTCCAAAAAAGGGTTGCATCAATAAGGTATTCTTCCACACACAAAAAAACACAAACATTTTTCGTTATCATATCAGTATTATACCAGGTACTTAAAATAATGTAAAAAAGATAAAAACAAAATTATTCAACAAAATGTTACATTGTAATCATTTTCTCTTTTTCTCACCATACTTATTGCACATAATTCAAATCTATTTAACTGTTTTCGCATATAAAAACATAAAATTATGAATTTTAAAAAAAAATGTTTTTTTTTTTTTTGAGGGGGCGGGGGGGGGATCAAACGTGATAATAGATTAAAGAGATAAAGCTGCCAGTTTGAAACATGGTGTGTGTGTGTGTGTGTGTGTGTGAAGGTGCCGTACAAAGTGAATGCTTAGCGCTTACCTATATTTATTAGCGTAAATAAAAACATTGCTGTTTTGTGCTAGAGTGCTAAAATTGTCTGTAATTATGAACTTTCGCTATGTATTTTCTATATATGTATTTTAAAGCGCTTTGAGCTTACTTTCAAGATAGAGCTATATAAATAAACTTATTATTTAATATTATTAATATTAAAAGGCAAAGGGAAAGGTAAGTAGAGAGGTGGGGGGTGTGATTGTCTCAATGACATGTGATGTTAAGGGGAGGTACTGTATTGGCAGTACCAAATGACACTTGACTTTAGCGAACCTCGCATTCAATTCAAACTATATGTGTTTTAAAAATAAACGAGCAGGTTCATTGAGTCTGAGTTGTACCGTACTGTATTTTATTTATGTTTATTCATCATATTTCGTATGGTATTAAAAAAAATGTTGTTACAAATGCAACACTTAAATTACCCATTCATAGAATCACCAAGATGTATACGTTTTTTTGTTTTTTGTTATTTTTTAAAGTTGAGAAACAACTCATTTTAAAGATTATAATTGAATCTGGTCATTCGCTTCAAGGTTCAAATAACTATGGAGATATTTAGTGATAAACCTTATGATCTAAATGAGAGTTCATGACTTTATAATTAATTGCAAAGTCAAAACAAAAAACAAAACTCTGCCCTGGGGGAGATCATTTTAAAAAAATAGTGATATTTATACTTAACAATCAAGTAAAGATCCTTTTTATTAGACTATCACAAAAATAAAAAGTAAAGGAAAACAAAATAGTTTGTTATTTAATATTCCTCACCAGCAAGGATTTAAATGCACAAGGTGGGTCCAAAGACCAACAACTGACAGTATATTCTTCATGCTGCCATAAAAACCAGAAGAGATACCAAAATTTTCTTTCGTCTGATCTTACTGCAGTATATTGAACAGACAAACTAGTAGACGATGAAACCTGATAAAAAGTTTATTCCATCATGAGATCAAACTGGGATAAACAGGGGTCCCGGAAAAAGAATTTTTTTGGAGGGAACTGTACATGAAGTAAAGAAAAAATGCGTCTGGATGATGCATCAATTTATTGTGTCCAATGGCAATATCTAAATGCAAAACTTGCAACATATGCTTTTGGTTTTCCCCCATAATATTTCTTTCTTTTTTGACCTTGCCTTTCTTGGAATGACAAGTTTAAGTACAATAAAAGAAACTGATTTCCCATAATTGGGTCAGTAAATATGATTCTGAATAATCGAATTATTTTTTTTTTTTTTTTTATAAACTTTTTGCGGAAAAATACAAATTAATTTTTTGATTGAAACCATTGATATTCTAAAAACAATAAGATTGAAAAACAACAATAAAAAATGTAATCTATGAATATCTACATTCCCTATCTTTCTTGACAAGTCCTACATGAAAAGGCAGGCACCAGCTAAAGTTTGAATTAAAGACCTTCAGCTTGTTCATCACTGTATTGGTAATTGAGTTAATTAGCTAAATTAGATTTAGCGGATTTGCTAAGAGCTCTCATCACTACCAAGCTGATCAATCCCCCTTGCATGAACTAAGGGCGTCCAGTCGTCATTCTCCTCCTGCTTGTGCAGCTTGAAAACAATCTTGCCTTTCTCGATCTGCAAGTAAAGCACAAATGCGAGGCAATCTTGGTGACTCCAGCACGAGTTGATGTCTTATAATATTTGAGTTAGAATCCGCTAAATATACAAAAACTACCCTAGCCTATATTGATCTCTTTCATTTTCAAATAAAATTAGAAAATGTCTTCAAACCCCAGAGCATTAGTTTCTTTTTAGCGCAATATAAATAACTCAAAATGTTCAAATTCTGGTTTATGCTTGATTCAATGTGGAATGGTAACAAAAATTAATATCAAAACTTAAAAAAATATCCTCACATCAAATTTGACATTGAAATCTGACAATCTTAAATATTGTTGGTTTATATATCATTAAATTCAAAGTTTGTGCGAAAAAAGTTTCCTTTCTCTATCATAAAACTATTGGATCAGTTTCTTGAACAAAAACGTAATTTAAATGACGTATATACATTTTTATTAACAAAATAACAGATGAAATGAACAATTGTGCACAGTGTACTACAAAAAGTAAAAAGACAAGGCCTCAAAACAAAGTGAGATGGAGGGAGGGAGGGAGAGAAAGAGGGAGAGAGAGAGAGAGAGAGAGAGAGAGAGAGAGAGAGAGAGAGAGAGAGAGAGAGAGAGAGAGAGAGAGAGAGAGAGAGAGAGAGAGAGAGAGAGAGAAATAGACAAACAGACATATAGACAGACAGACAAAGAAAGAGAGAGTGAGGGAAGGAGGTGAGACACGAGAGAGTAATATAAAAAGAAAGGGAGGAAAGAAGGAAGAATGACGTTAGAGAATCAGAGAAAAATAGAGAGATGAAAGAAGGGAGCAGGGTCTAGACATTCGGTGGGTCAGAAATAAGAAGTGAAAGAGACACAGAAAATTATTGAACAGAAACAGTGATCTATGAGCAGTATAGCGCACACACCACAATAACAAATCAAATAAGTTCTTACTGTCCATGAACTCTTTTGCTTGTCAATCGGCCCCGGCAACCGCCTCAATTCGTAGTTCCACAGAGTCCTTGTCATTGTTCTATCATCTATGAGCTCAAGTTTGACCTTGAGCTTGTGCAAGCAGATCTGTTGCAAAAAAAAAAAAAGTAAATAAAGAATCCAAAGAATATAGGTACAGTTTCATTGTCTATTCAATAGTTCCTATAATCCACATTTATTTCAGTGACATTAGTGGCATCAATAATTAGGCTTCGAACAGTGCATCTGAAGTTAATACAAAAAAGTTGATTACAAATTCCATTGTAGTCACATATTCATAGCTGGTGACTCTAAATTGTGAAAACTTGAGCAGATTGATAATGTGAAGAGTGAGTAACATTGCTACTGACAAGTTTCAAAATCATTGC
>RQTK01000755.1:139552-155708 GCA_003991915.1 Elysia chlorotica
ATTATTATTATTATTATTACTATTATTATTTGTTTTTCTTTAATATTACACAATAAAAGGTATAATAATTGTTATCGCATGTGTTTAAAGTTTTCCTCAACGATGCCTTTCCCCCAACCCCTCATCCCGCCCCAACCTCTCCTTAGAATCTCTGCTCTATAATAGTCTACTCTGCACTGAAATCTGACAATTGTGGACCAATTTGACCAATCAGCACTTACCTCCCAGCTAGTAACCCGGAACTCCAAACCGTACCGGAAGGACCAGATGGACGGAAGTCTGACCACGTGATTGGCTCAATGTCCCGAGGTTCCAACATGACCACGGTCTGATTTGGAGGGAATCGATAGTTGTACTCATTTTGTGCTGTAAGAGTAATGTAGTTCTAGGCAATTGTCACCTAACTGGGGGCGCGGTGGTCCAGGGTTAGAACATCGGCTTCCGGCGCAAAAGGTCCCGAGTTCGAATCCTGGCTGTTGCGTTCCCTACCTTGTTGGGTCGGTGTCAGTATAATGTGATCGGCTGAGACAGGAGTCATGGTATCCCCGCCCTGTCTCGTGTGTGGCAGCACATAAAATTGTCAGACGTCCGTCTTGGGGCCCGTCCACAATATAGCATATATAGTGCTGCTGTTGGACGTTAAACCAACCCAACCAACTAACCCTAACCGTCACCTAACTAAATATAAGGGGGGGGGGTAGGTTAGTGTATGGGAACGTAAGTTCCAAGCATCTTCCCTCTCCGATTCGTCAAATTAAAAAATAATTGGGTCAAAGTTTTCAAGCTTTATGTAACTCAATTTATAGCTTTTCAGATATTCAGTAGTTACTAAGAAATAAAAGAAGAAGAGGTGTGTGGGTTTTGTTGGTTGTTGTTGTTTTTTTTTATCATGATTTAAAGTAGACCAATCCAGGGGGAGTATATTCCACTGACCCCATTTTAGGTTTTGTGGTTGGTTGGTTGGTTGGTTGGTTGGTTGGGTTGGTTTAACGTCCAACAGCAGCACTATATAGGCTATATTGTGGACGGGCCCCAAGACGGACGTCTGACAATTTTATGTGCTGCCACACACGAGACAGGGCGGGGATACCATGACTCCTGTGTCAGCCGGTCACATTATACTGACACCGAAGGTTTTGTTGATACACATAATTATATATAAAAATTTCTTTCCTTCACTTCTTCATATTTGCATAACCACACACACACACACACACAGAACGATATAAAAGGAGGTTTAGTTAAACAGTTTTAATCACCGTGTTTAAAGAATGCTGGACGAGGAGTTTCATGCGCACGGTGCTGCTCAAGCTACAGCAAATCTTTCTTCCAGCGATTATCTGAACATTTTGGCAGATTTGTTCAAGAAAGACGGGAGAACAAATTTATTTAGAAAGATGTGCATCGGACAAAAGTAAACCCTCCTTAATTGAAGTCATCATTAAATTGAAATTTTCTTTTTTTTTTTTTTTTTTTTTTTTAGTTTTAACCTTCATGTGTAATAATGAAATTTGCGTGGTGAACTCATTCATTTTACGATTTAAAATGCCACTGGTGAGACTGACATCTTTTTTTTTTTTTAATTTTCTTTTATTATAGAAATCTTTAAAAATACAGATACAGTATTCAATCCATCCAGGTATTAAATAGCAACATTTAATCTTCTAGGCTAATTTTCCAACCCTACAGCCTGCACAAGATTAACATATTAACTGCCTATTGATCAGGCAAATAAAAAAAACTGTTTAGTATCTGCATATCCGCCATCACTCTTGTGTGATGTGTAGCTTAGCTTCGTCACCTTCGCAGTTAAAAGAAACTGCAGCCTGCCTACAGTTAAAAGACCTGGCCGGATAAATTGTATGTGGAATGTACGAGCACTTCCTTAAACTTCAGTCTGACTGCAGTCGGGTTAGGCCCCAGATCCGGTTAAAGAATTAGTGGAAATTCAGTTCATCACTATGGGGTAACCTACTTTAGTTGGTTATAAAAAGGCGTGCACATTGAAACAGGTTTCAGTTTGAACGAAAGGTCAGACGGAGAGCTTAATCGGAGTTACCATGAGTTCAGTTGAAAGAGCGGTTAAAATGATTACTAACGCTGCGGAAAGAGAGAGAAGCAACAATCATGAAGAAGCGTTTGATTGTTATGAAAAAGCGACTACTCTGTTTATACACGCAATCAAATACGAAGTTTGTAGTGAAAAATTGAAAAACAGTTTGAGAATGAAATGCGTCGACTGTTTGAATCGAGCAGAGGTTTTGAAAACATATATGCTCGCGAAAAAAAAAACTTCTTCACATGGTGAAGAAAAAGAGGAGACTGGTCGTTGTGAAAAGGCAAGGTTTTTATCCCAACTCCAATCGACTATTCTTGTAAAGCGGTTGGGTACCAAGTGGACTGATGTTGCCGGATTGTCCGCAAATGCGTCGACTGTTTGAATCGAGCAGAGGTTTTGAAAACATATATGCTCGCGAAAAAAAAAACTTCTTCACATGGTGAAGAAAAAGAGGAGACTGGTCGTTGTGAAAAGGCGAGGTTTTTATCCCAACTCCAATCGACTATTCTTGTAAAGCGGTTGGGTACCAAGTGGACTGATGTTGCCGGATTGTCCGCTGCGAAACAATTATTAACAGAGGCCGTTATTCTGCCTGTAAAACTTCCGCATCTTTTCAGAGAGAAACGAAAACCTTGGAAAAGCATTCTTCTCTTCGGTCCGCCGGGGACCGGTAAATCCTATCTCGCCCAGGCGACTGCGACCGAAGCCGATGCTTACACATTCATTTCAGTTTCTGCGGCAGATCTAGTGTCGAGACGGCTCGGCGATAGCGAAAAACTGGTACGCCACTTATTTGAGATAGCCCGGGAGAGACAGCCTAGCATCATTTTTATCGATGGAATCGACGCCATCTGCACAGCTCGCCGGAGCGATGAGACTGATTCAACCAGGCGAGTGAAAGCGGAATTTCTTACACAAATGCAAGGCTTTGCAACAAATGATCACGATAGGGTTTTAGTCTTAGGCGCGACGAATTTACCTTGGGACTTAGATCCCGCCATCATAAGTCGTTTTGAGAAACGGGTATATATGTCTCTGCCTGATCGCGCATCTCGTTTTGAAATGTTTAAACTTCACATCGGGTCGACTCCAAACTCATTGACGACTGCTGACTTGAAGGAGCTGAGTGAAAAAACAGAAAACTACTCCGGAGCTGATATAAGCGTCGTGGTGAGGGAGGCTCTCATGCGGCCGGTGAGAAAGCTTCAAAGCGCCACTCATTTTCAATATGGAACAGGACCTTCTCCTTCAGACCCGTCTGTAATAGTGGACGACTTTTTGGCGCCCTGTTTGCCGGGAGATTCTGCGGCAACAGAAATGGACTGGAAAGCTGTACCAGACGACCGACTGTTGGAGCCCGTGCTTAGCTATGACGATATGCTCGCAGCTGTCCAAAACACCAAACCTACAATGTACAAAGACAGCTTGGAACGTTTTAAACAGTTTATGGAGGACTTCGGTACCGACGGATATTGCAGCAAACACTGAAATGAAGAAACAAATGGAACACGTTTCAAAAAGGTTTTTCTCATACCTGAGTTTATTAAAAACCTGTGACATTGTATGTTCAATATGATATGTAATAAACAAGAAAGAAAAAAATGATTCTCTCTTTGTTTTTAATTACGTGCATATACGTATTTTCGCAACCAAGTGTTCACCAAATCAAAATTTTTGATACAAGAAGAGATTTAATTGTTAGAAATGGAAATGCTGGGTGCAAATTTTGCCAAAATGAATAATGCCATGAAAACATCTGGGAAAATAATTTGAAGCTTTAAAAAGTAATAAAAATAATTAGAGAAAAAGCTCCGCATTTAATCAAATGCAAAAAGTAGCACAAGTTAATGACGATGAAGCGTACGCAACAAGTCCAAGGAATGACATTGATTTACAAAAGGTTGTGGCTTCGAAACTAGCCACACATGTCCACATGGCTGGGACGATATTTCCCGCGGTTTGAGGCCACACTCGCCACAGTGGCGGGCTATGTCAAGTCGTTGGTACCCGTCCCGTACCAGGTTAAAGCCTCGGTCTTTTAACGACTGATCGCTGCCCTGCTTCTCAATTAAACGAACAACTGCAGTTACACTTCAGTGAATGTACGAGCATTTCCTTAAACTTCAGTCTGCCTGCAGTCGGATTGGGCCCAAGATCCGGTTAAAGAATAATATTAGTGGAAATTCAGGTCATCACTATGGGGTAACCTACTTTAGTTGGTTATAAAAAGGCGTGCACATTGAAACAGGTTTCAGTTTGAACGAAAGGTCAGACGGAGAGCTTAATCGGATTTACCATGAGTTCAGTTGAAAGAGCGGTTAAAATGATTACTAACGCTGCGGAAAGAGAGAGAAGCAACAATCATGAAGAAGCGTTTGATTGTTATGAAAAAGCGACTACACTGTTTATTCACGCAATCAAATACGAAGTTTGTAGTGAAAAATTGAAAAACAGTTTGAGAATGAAATGCGTCGACTGTTTGAATCGAGCAGAGGTTTTGAAAACATATATGCTCGCGAAAAAAAAAACTTCTTCACATGGTGAAGAAAAAGAGGAGACTGGTCGTTGTGAAAAGGCGAGGTTTTTATCCCAACTCCAATCGACTATTCTTGTAAAGCGGTTGGGTACCAAGTGGACTGATGTTGCCGGATTGTCCGCTGCGAAACAATTATTAACAGAGGCCGTTATTCTGCCTGTAAAACTTCCGCATCTTTTCAGAGAGAAACGAAAACCTTGGAAAAGCATTCTTCTCTTCGGTCCGCCGGGGACCGGTAAATCCTATCTCGCCCAGGCGACTGCGACCGAAGCCGATGCTTACACATTCATTTCAGTTTCTGCGGCAGATCTAGTGTCGAGACGGCTCGGCGATAGCGAAAAACTGGTACGCCACTTATTTGAGATAGCCCGGGAGAGACAGCCTAGCATCATTTTTATCGATGGAATCGACGCCATCTGCACAGCTCGCCGGAGCGATGAGTCTGATTCAACCAGGCGAGTGAAAGCGGAATTTCTTACACAAATGCAAGGCTTTGGAACAAATGATCACGATAGGGTTTTAGTCTTAGGCGCGACGAATTTACCTTGGGACTTAGATCCCGCCATCATAAGTCGTTTTGAGAAACGGGTATATATGTCTCTGCCTGACCGCGCATCTCGTTTTGAAATGTTTAAACTTCACATCGGGTCGACTCCAAACTCATTGACGACTGCTGACTTGAAGGAGCTGAGTGAAAAAACAGAAAACTACTCCGGAGCTGATATAAGCGTCGTGGTGAGGGAGGCTCTCATGCGGCCGGTCCTCTCTCTCTCTCTCTCTCTCTCTCTCTCTCTCTCTCTCTCTCTCTCTCTCTCTCTCTCTCTCTCTCTCTCTCTCTCTCTCTCTCTCTCTCTCTCTCTCTCTCTCTCTCTCTCTCTCTCTCTCACTCTCTTTTTTATTTCTTGTTTAGCTTGATAAACTTCAGGCGTACACACCCAACCAAATAAGTTTTGTGTCATGCATCCTGTGGTGTGGTTTGAATGACGATTTGTGGACGTTGTTCAGCACTGTACCGACAATGCTGGTATTATAATCAAGTATCTATCTATCTATCTATCTATCTATCTATCTATCTATCTATCTATCTATCTATCTATCTATCTATCTATCTATCTATCTATCTATCTATCTATCTATCTATCTATCTATCTATCTATCTATCTATCTATCTATCTATCTATCTATCTACTATCTCCCCTCTCTCTCGTGTATTTTATACAAAGTAAGGTCAAACGTAACACGTTCATACAGAAAACATTTTATTATCAATTCACAAACGTCATTTTGATATTAAATGGCATGAAAATAGGCAGTTCGATATATTTCTAGATATATACATGTAACAAAGGTTTTTGATAAAAATCACAATCTGAGCTAGTACTCAACCTATCGTAATCCGATGGTCTTGGGAATGTGTCTTTATTTGAGCTAGTACTCCATCTATCGTAATCCGATGGTCTTGGGGGAATGTGTCTTTATTTGAGCTAGTACTCCATCTATCGTAATCCGATGGTCTTGGGAATGTGTCTTTATTTGAGCTAGTACTCCATCTATCGTAATCCGATGGTCTTGGGGGTGTGTCTTTATTTGAGCTAGTACTCTATCTATCGTAATCCCATGGTTTTGGAAATGTGTCTTTATTTGAGCTAGTACTCATCTATCGTCATCCGATGGTCTTGGGGATGTGTCTTTATTTGAGCTAGTACTCATCCTATAGTAATCCGATGGTCTTTGGGGTGTGTCTTTATTTGAGCTAGTACTCCATCTATCGTAATCCGATGGTCTTTGGGGTGTGTCTTTATTTGAGCTAGTACTCCATCTATCGTAATCCGATGGTCTTGGGAATGTGTCTTTATTTGAGCTAGTACTCCATCTATCGTAATCCGATGGTCTTGGGGGTGTGTCTTTATTTGAGCTAGTACTCCATCTATCGTAATCCGATGGTCTTGGGAATGTGTCTTTATTTGAGCTAGTACTCCATCTATCGTAATCCGATGGTCTTGGGAATGTGTCTTTATTTGAGCTAGTACTCCATCTATCGTAATCCGATGGTCTTGGGAATGTGTCTTTATTTGTGCTAGTACTCCATCTATCGTAATCCGATGGTCTTGGGAATGTGTCTTTATTTGAGCTAGTACTCCATCTATCGTAATCCGATGGTCTTGGGGGTGTGTCTTTATTTGAGCTAGTACTCCATCTATAGTAATCCGATGGTCTTTGGGGTGTGTCTTTATTTGAGCTAGTACTCATCCTATAGTAATCCGATGGTCTTGGGGGTGTGTCTTTATTTGAGCTAGTACTCATCTATCGTAATCCGATGGTCTTGGGGGTGTGTCTTTATTTGAGCTAGTACTCATCTATCGTAATCCATTGGTCTTGGGAATGTGTCTTTATTTGAGCTAGTACTCCATCTATAGTAATCCGATGGTCTTGGGAATGTGTCTTTATTTGAGCTAGTACTCAACCTATAGTAATCCGATGGTCTTGGGGGTGTGTCTTTATTTGAGCTAGTACTCTATCTATCGTAATCCGATGGTCGTGGGGGTGTGTCTTTATTTGAGCTAGTACTCAACTTATAGTAATCCTATGGTCTTGGGTGTGTGTCTTTATTTGAGCTAGTACTCATCTATAGTAATCCGATGGTCTTGGGGGTGTGTCTTTATTTGAGCTAGTACTCATCCTATATGAAACTGGAATGGGTAAGTATAACCTCCCCAATTTAGCCTTATACAGAACGTCAGAAATGAGTTTTTGAGCATGAATTCTCTGCTGAGGTTGAACGGCTCTGAGATCGTGGGCCACAACTTTACCAAATGCGTCGCATTCGTCTTCCGTTGGCACTGGCGGCAGGATGAACAGCTTGCGGAGAGCGTCGTTAATTAGATTCTCATCATCCGTAGGCGTGCACTTTATTGGATGCCAGAGGCAAATTGGATGCCAGAGCCAGATGGGACGTCAGAGCCAGATGGGACGCCAGAGCCAGATACGGTACCAGAGCCAGATGGGACGTCATAGCCAGATACGGTACCAGAGCCAGATGGGACGCCAGAGCCAGATACGGTACCAGAGCCAGATACGGTACCAGAGCCAGATACGATACCAGAGCCAGATGGGACGCCAGAACCATATTGGATGCCAGAACCATGATGGATGCCAGAACCATATTGGATGCCAGAACCATAATGGATGCCAGAGGCAGATTGGACGCCAGAACCATAATGGATGCCAGAGGCAGATTGGACGCCAGAACCATATTGGATGCCAGAGGCAAATTGGATGCCGGAGGCAGATTGGATGCCGGAGGCAGATTGGACGCCAGAGGCAGATTGGATGCCAGAGGCAGATTGGATGCCAGAGGCAGATTGGACGCCAGAGGCAGATTGGATGCCAGAGGCAGATTGGATGCCAGAGGCAGATTGGACGCCAGAGGCAGATTGGACGCCAGAGGCAGATTGGATGCCAGAGGCAGATTGGACGCCAGAGGCAGATTGGACGCCAGAGGCAGATTGGATGCCAGAGGCAGATTGGATGCCAGAGGCAGATTGGACGCCAGAGGCAGATTGGACGCCAGAGGCAGATTGGATGCCAGAGGCAGATTGGATGCCAGAACCAGATTGGACGCCAGAGGCAGATTGGACGCCAGAGGCAGATTGGATGCCAGAGGCAGATTGGATGCCAGAACCATATTGGACGCCAGAGCCATAATGAACGCCAGCGCCAGAGTGGAAACCAAATTTAGATGGGTTACCAGGGACAGATCAGATGGGTTATCAGGGACAGATGGGTTACCAGGGACAGATGGGTTATCAGAGGCAGATGGGTTACTAGGGACAGATGGGTTACCAGGGACAGATGGGTTACTAGGGACAGATGGGTTACTAGGAACAGATGGCTTACTAGGGGCAGATGGGTTACTAGGGACAGATGGGTTACTAGGAACAGATGGCTTACTAGGGGCAGATGGGCTACCAGGGACAGATGGGCTACCATTGCCCGGTGATATGCCAGAGCTAGATGGGGTTCTAGAGAAGCCAGACGCAGATGGGGTAGGCTGAAGTGGTCGGAATTCTTGTTCGTTTTGAGCGTCAGAACGCATGGGACTTGCTGAGTTTCGCCCAACAGCTGTTTCGGTAGGTTGGTTGATCTGTCAAAAGAAAGGTGTTATGGTGAGGTTGGGAGGTGTATAAGCGTAATAAACTGTACTATAGTCTATGTTTGCACAGCCTTATTTGTGTCTCTTATTATTTAAGTTCCCTTCAACTGAAACTGAAAGGAAAAATTAAGCCATACTGTCAGTTTACGGATTGCGTTGGCGCCGTTGATGGGAATAAGATTAGATCTATCCTCCTCGCGCCATCTTAATCTGGCTTGATCTTCTACAGCGATACAGGTTTTAGTAGCATAGTCACACTGGCTGTTGCAGACGCAGACTATGAGCTGCTGTACATCAACGTTAGGACACTGCAGTATGGTAAACGTTGATGAGTAATGGGCTACTTATCTGTGGGTGACATATTTCACATTTTGACCACATAAAATTATATATCTATAAATATATATATGTGTGTGTGTGTGTGTGTGTGAGAGAGAGAGAGAGAGAGAGAGAGAGAGAGAGAAGGAGGGAGAGTGAGAGAGGGTGATACTATAGAAAGAAGAAATTGTATGCGTATGTTTGGGTGTCTGTGTGAAACTGAAAGAGAGATATTTACTTAGAGAGAGAGGGGAGGGAAGGAGAGCTTACCACACTGTCCGAGTCCAGTGAATCTGTTGAAATTCCACGTCTGTGATATTTCACCTGGAAGCTCTAGGCGTCTCTTGGTCTTGTAGAAATAGAAGTTCGTTAAAGTACCAGAGTTTTGGTTCATAAACTTCATCTGATCCCGAGGCAGACAGTTTTGAGTTCTCTTGTTGCTGTCTTTTTAACTCTTTCCTAAAGGCACACCTTAAATTATTGATCTTTCTCCTAACTGTATCTATATTTGCGTCTGTTTCAAATTGTCTACAGAATGCAGCCAGTTTGCCGTTGGCCTTCTCCCTCGCGTTTTTGTCGTTATACAACTTACTCTTCACCTTCCACAAACACTCCTCTTCTCTGTACAAAGCCAGAAAGTTCCGTGTACCCTCTCTGGACCAAGCCATGGTGAAATCTGCACTATACATAGATTTATAAATAGCTATTTATAGATCTATGGCACTATATCACCAGTGCCTAGAATCTAGATTGCTACACACGCCCTACACAAAGCACACGACACAGTGTTTTCCAGAAATGTGTGTACATCATCTTAGGTCTAGGAATGCTCAGTGCTTATACATCACTTTGCGCCATCAAGTCTAGATCTAAAGCAGTGGAGGTCTGGTAAAAATATTACTTTCGCCTAGCCAAATATTTCTGAGCACGAGTCTAAACTGCAGTAATTCCGGATTGATGACGCTATACTGCCGATGGCTTTGTGAATGTGTTTGCTTTGCACGCACACCTTTGACGGGAGACTCGCTTCGGTCTGACTTCCGTCCAGAAAAAACTGGGCGTGGAATAAGCGATAGAATGGGATCTAGCCAGAACAGGATTCAACAGTGCAGAGGAATTTACTTATATGGACACACTCCAAGCCTAAGCTGTCTCGCTCAGATCTCGGTGGCGGTGGCGACACGGTATTAGGCATAGGCACAGTTCAGGGCTACCACTAACATTTTTGGAAGCTTTGGCTACATACTTTTTAGCCCAACTTACTGCGACAGAGCGTCTATTCCACGCACAGTTTCTTTTTTCCGGACATGATTTTGACTGCAGTTTTAAGCTGTTTGTGTGATCACAAAGCCATCTAGATCTAGAGTAGGCCTATGGCGATTGTGAAAAAATGTATTCCGCATTGTTTGTTTGTTTGTTGTTGTTTTGTTTTTTCTTATAGCTTTGTTCAGGCATAGGCGTTCCGCAAGTATAGGCTATGTTGTTATGTTTTATATGATATTTAAAAAATGTATGTTTATTCATGCATTCATTCATTCCATAGACAGCAAACAGTGCTAAAGGGGATGTGATATTCACACTTGGGATAATTATATACCGTAGCTTGAGATTGAAAAATAAATAAAGAGAAAAAGGATACATGTATATCTATGAGGGTTGCTGTCCTGATGTTTTCTCTTTTATCAGTGTTTTTTTAGAATCTAGTGGTATAGGTCGAATTTCCCAACACAGATTATAGAGTCAGTTTTGTCAATTATTAAAGTAAATCAACATCCTAAGGTCACCCCTCTCTTTTCGATCCACTCTCTTCACTCCGAGGGCGCGGTGGCCCAGGGGTAGAACATCGGCTTCCGACGCAAAAGGTCCCGAGTTCGAATCCTGGCTGTTGCGTTCCCTACTGGTTGGGTCGGTGTCAGTATAATGTGACCGGCTGAGACAGGAGTCATGGTATCCCCGCCCTGTCTCGTGTGTGGCAGCACATAAAATTGTCAGACGCGTCTTGGGGCCCGTCCACAATATAGCCTATATAGTGCTGCTGTTGGACGTTAAAACCAACCCAACCCCAACCCCATCTTCACTCCGAAAAAAATGGAATAATTCAGGGACATTATGTAAGTGGATAAGCATTGTAATACTCAGCCATGTAAAGTGGTGTGGCGCCCACGATACACACGACTCGCTGCGCCACTCTATCACCGAACCGGATAGCCCAGTTGGTAGAGCGTTCGACTTGCAAGTCGCAGGTCCCTGGTTCGAATCCCACTCTAGCCGCACTGAGGAGCCCTGATAGGGCGAAACACAAACTCTGTGTCTGCGGATGAGTCTATGGTTGGGGGTAGATACCGTCTGTACAAACAAAGCCGCTTAAGATGAATCAAAGGTGTGTATATATGAATCAATGTGTGTGTGTGTGTGTATTATATATGTATATATATATATATATATATAAAGTTATAATTATGTAACAGTATTCTAACATTCAAACCACTTTAAAAATAATGCTGCACTGAATAATTAAAGAGTCACTTTTTAACTGGTATCAGGACTATTTTAGATTCTTTAACATCTATATAATTTATGTTGTAACCTACCTTCTCCAAGCACTCGTTTCAAAACTTTATATTCTGTGTAGTCATCGTTTGGCATTTTCACAGCTTTTTGTTATCCTGGTAGAATTAAAATCTATTTTTTGGTATCAAAACTCCATTGTTGTAAAACTAGCTATATAAGTGCTGCAATTCCACTCAAAGAAATAAACAGTTCAAGTGCTACCTCATAACTTTGTCTACTACTGTCCTAGCATAATATGATCAAATGAACATGTCACTTTCCTTCTCAAGATCAAGATCTAGTAGAGATTGTACATTGTAAATAATGAGAACCAGTTTAAATATCCTCTGACAAATAGAGCTAACATGGTAAATGCAAGAACCAGTTTAAATATCCTTTGATAAATAAAGGTAGGTGGCGTAGGCCTATACATGGTAAATGCAAGAACCAGCTTAAATACCCTTTGACAAATAAAGGTAGGTGACGTAGGCCTATACATGGTAAATGCAAGAACCAGCTTAAATACCCTTTGACAAATAAAGGTAGGTGGCGTACACATGGTAAATGCAAGAACCAGTTTAAATATCCTTTGATAAAATGAGGTAGTTCTCAATTATTCTATCACTTTGATCTTGAAGTGTTATGAACAGGAAGTTGAAGCTGTAGTTAAGTACTGTTGGTTTAACGTCCAACGTGAACATTGTATAAGCTATATTGTGGACATTCCCCAAGACTGACATCTGACAATTTTATGTGCTGCCACACATGAGACAGGGCGGGGATGCCACATTAAACTGACACTGATCCAACCAGTTGGGGGCAATATCGCCAAGGCTTAAACTATGGACCTCCTGCGTTTGAAACCGGTGTTCTTGTTATAACGCATAGACCTTCCAACTTGAAATTATTAAGTGGTGGCAGTTGATCATTTTCTTTTTAGATAATTTGTTTCGACCAAATACAAAATAAAGTCGCCACTCATCAGTGTATGCTGCCTTGTTTGGAATTTCTCATCCAGACATTGGATTTTGCAATTTTGAGTTAAGCTTGTTTTTGCAGCATGTCAGCACAGTAGGCCTATCATGTTTTAAAGCAAAAAATTCAGTACACTAAGTTGACTACCAACGGTGACTCCTTTTATTCTGTTCATTTGTAAAAGCATAAAAATTGTGTTTAAAAATGGTCAATTAAATTAAAGAATAGAGAGTAATTTTAAAAATCCTCATGTACCGGTATTAATATTTATATAAATCACACTGAAATGTTGTTAAAGTGTCTTTTAAAAACCATAGAATTAGCATCAATGATTTTTTTTTCTTCTCTGGTTGTTTGGAAATCAGGTCCAGATTTCTTTCCTGAAAGAATATAAAGTATATAGGGCAGTCAACCAAAATATATGTGGCTAATTGATAACCATAACTGACAGTTGCAGGTATGGCACTGTGAGGGCTTTTCATTTAAAGAAGAAAGGCATGCCCCAGCCGAACTCTATTGAGGACCACTTGGTTTCATTGTCTAGCCCGATGTCCTGCTCTTGAAGTTATGAATTATACATTGATGCAGGAATCTTCACCCAGGTAGGGTCCAGTTCGAACTCAACCATTAATTTTTTTTTTTAATGATTTCTGCCTCGTTATCACTGGTTTTTGTACAAATTTTGCTATGTATGCGATTTTTTAGTCCACATTTTTCTATTTCAGCACTATATTTAAGTGTTTTTTTGTTTTTTTTGTGTGTGTTAAAAATAATTTTTTTGGTCTGACCTCCGATTAAAGAAGCTAAAGTCTTACTCATAATTAATGTTTCCAAGGTAAAAATCAATTACTATGTTTGGTAAAATAATCGCGGAACACAGAGTTTATGCCCATTATTTAGACATGAACACTATAACATACATGCTGTTGTTCTTGGAACAACTAAGGGAAGTGGATTTGGCTCTTCAGCTCCTCAAAATAATAAAGATTGTCTCTCGACCGTTGTATTTTCCTAAGCCCTTACACGTTCACTAATTTGTTAATATTTGTAAATAATTTAGATTTTTAGTAATAACTGTACCCACCTTATTTGAACATTGTGATAATAACTAGGCCGATACCCATTTATTCGGATTATTGTCGGCCTACCACAATGCAGGGTATAACTTGAAAAAAAAATCCACAGTGATGTTACTCAAACAACTTACCACCTAGGGAACTTTGGTATCCGGCAGAGGAAGACTAAAATAAGAAATAAGATAAGATAAACCTAATATATCACAGAGGGAAAATTACCTTGGTCATGCATAAGATAATAATATTGTAGGCCATTAATTTAGTTCTCATCGACTGGGAGTGTCTCCGTGAAGTTGCAATATTGAATTATTTTTATAAAATAAGGCCTAATTTACGAAAATCAACGACATAACAATACAACTAAAAGCATGAGGGTGAATGTTCTTTCGACTTGTGAAAAATTTCCAAACAAAAGATTAGAGATAACAATCAAACGCAAACAAAAAAAAAGAAAACGAGAAAACAAACCAAATGTGTACACGCAAATGTACCACGTTTAAAACCGTCTGTAATTTAGTGGGTTTTTAATTTGTCTCATTATAAGGGAGATAAGCCCAAAATTAATATGATAACGCTTTTAGCCGGGGGTTAGAAAATTCTAAAATCTACAATGCGTTCCGTAACTGTCACATATTTACGTGGACATAATCATTAAATTATGCAAACACTCTCCAATTTCTCATTTCAGCATCATTATTGAGTCGAAAATTGAGCACAAAACTCTTATCCATTCGACACACACACCAATGAGACGGAAGTCTAAAAAGGGGGATATTTAGGATATAAACGAATCTGGTATAAACATTTGTTTTTAATATTATCTGAAATCCATCAACCCACACTTAGGCTACTCCAGTAAACCCACCAACACCTAGATATTTACAAAAAAAAAAAAAATACAAATAAAGCAAGATATGCTTTATGTGGAGCAATATTTTGCATACATAAATTTCTAAGACTTTCTTATTACAAGTAACTATTGTGTCTATTCAACTTATTGACTATGTTGATAATTATGTAGGCCTATATTGTATTATAATAAACCAATGATGGGTTCGTTTATTTAACTGACGTATAGTTATACACGTATATCACTATGATCGTCAACATCAATGTAACTATAAATTTATGTATGCAAAATATTGCTCCACATAAAGCATATCTTGCTTTATTTGTATTTTTTTTTTGTAAATATCTAGGTGTTGGTGGGTTTACTGGAGTAGCCTAAGTGTGGGTTGATGGATTTCAGATAATATTAAAAACAAATGTTTATACCAGATACGTTTATATCCTAAATATCCCCCTTTTTAGACTTCCGTCTCATTGGTGTGTGTGTCGAATGGATAAGAGTTTTGTGCTCAATTTTCGACTCAATAATGATGCTGAAATGAGAAATTGGAGAGTGTTTGCATAATTTAATGATTATGTCCACGTAAATATGTGACAGTTACGGAACGCATTGTAGATTTTAGAATTTTCTAACCCCCGGCTAAAAGCGTTATCATATTAATTTTGGGCTTATCTCCCTTATAATGAGACCAATTAAAAACCCACTAAATTACAGACGGTTTTAAACGTGGTACATTTGCGTGTACACATTTGGTTTGTTTTCTCGTTTTCTTTTTTTTGTTTGCGTTTGAACGTCGTCGTCGTCGTCATCTTGACTTTGATTCCATGAGCTACACAAGGTGTTGTTTGTTGTACAATAGCAGAAGCAAAGCAAGCTGAAAACCAACATACTTTCATAGCGGTTTATTTCAAAATATGTGATCAGTCAAAATAAATAGCGAGAGACAAGCTTCAAAATTAAATAGGCCTATTTCTTTAAACATTGAAAAAAGAAAACCGACAAGAAAACAACAAACAAACACTAACATCCACACACCGATTGATATGTTATAAAGCGGAAACAATGCTCTCTTTATAGGATACGTGCACAATAGCGTAAGAGAACAAAACTCTTGATAATCATAAGTCTATGTCTAAGTCACAAAGGTGTGAACATATTTTACTAGTTCTTAGGAATGTACACACTAGGGTTTAACTAACCCAGTCCGTCAGTACATAAATACATGATTGGTCAATGAATAATCCTAAACTGTAGTAGACCTACAGAAGTCCATAATAATTCTTGATTATTGATCCCATTGGTTGTTGCGAAACATGTAGGCCTAAAATAAAACTTCAGAAGTCAGACTGCCACCTCTGACGGTAGCCCTGCCCTTCTGATAAGTATTACGTTTAACCAAACAGATGAATTGGTTGGAAAAAAAGTAAAAATCTGGTTTCCATTGCTCAACGCCAATTTCCACAGACATTTTTACATGGGGCCGTTGAAATAATTATACTATTGCACCATTTTCGGTACCTTTTAACGGCTCATTTTTTTACACAATCATGTTTTAGCCATCTCTTAACAGTAAGCCTACAACAGCAAATAATCCCCCCTCCTTCTAGGGTGCAACATAATAGTTATTCGAAGGAGCCAT